>JAUZST010063427.1:0-22848 GCA_034779995.1 Parotocinclus haroldoi | reverse complement strand
TGATTGGAAAACGCCAGTTCAGTGGCTTCACTGGTCCCTGGATTACTTGGTGAGACTGAACATTTGGAGAGCTTTGTCCAGGATTCTGGAACTGCAGTGCAGGTGAGGCATGAGCAGGTTGGGAAGCAGAACCCTGCACAGGAACTTGAAACGGCCATCCAGGCAGGGCTTGAGCAGGCTGGGAGACAGGTTGAGAAATAGAACTCTGAACAGGACCTTGAACGGACCATCCAGGTAGGGATTGAGAAGGTTGAGAAACGCTCCCCATATTTACTGGCTGGTTAGTATGAAGCTTTGATAGAGCTTGCAGGCTTTGCCATTGCGCCTCAGAAAATTTAATTACAAAGAGCACCAGTACACCAAGTCGAATTTGTCTTAACCCCATAGTTACTAAATGTAACATCCAAGCATACCGGTGTTACTGGGAAGTCGTTTTTATGCCGTCTTTGAGGCTTTACGTTCCACCCCTTCCAACGGCCTCAATGCTCTTCTGAACCTGTTGAGTTACTCATGCTTTGGCCTCACAGGTGTCACCAATTAGACTTCGTCGACTCATTACGTGATACAGCCAATCAACTTGGTGGTACGTAGAAGATAATGGTAAAAGCGATTTATTTTCAGTTATTAACACCTGATAATATACAGGGTATCTATAGAATAAATAAGTTAAACTTCAGCACATATAAATTGTCAATTTGTGTTGTGTCTTGTAGTTCATATATCCAGGATAAAATCCTTTTTTAACTGTTGTGACCTTATTGGGTCACAGAAGCATTTTATTAAGGCTTGTGCCCCAGTAAGGTCCCCTCACTCAATCACAGCCGATCAACCCTGGATTACCTGGTCAGAAGACACTGCAATCATGGGCTGGTTATAGACCACAAACGCCTCATATCTAAATATGATAGAAGCTCGAGCACATTTTACCATGTTCTAATTTAAGCCGGTGGCTCAATGTTCAGAGCCAGTTGTTGAGGAGGGCAGTGGTGTGTTTACACAAACCTGTACCCAATGAAATCTCCCCTAAACCCTGCCCATATGTTTTTTTTCATCTTCACAGATCCTTCACCCAGTGGATATTTTGTCATGTCTAAAATATTCAAACACCCTCCCTACTCATTCTGATGTTTAACCTAGCCTTTAACTGAACCTTGTACCCAAGTACTGATGATTGGCTGTTTGGATAACTGCATGGCTGTGAACGTATCAAACCATATTGTTCATAATAAAGGAGGTTATTCCACAAAGCATGTTAACTCAATAAGTCAGGTTTTCTGAGACAGGCCCGGTTCATTACATTTAATTTCAGTTCCACAAAAGAGGCTAAATTGAGCCCCCGTTAAGGTACTGTAGCAATATATTTGTTTGGACAAACTTGCTGCACGCCAAGCTTAGATAAGATTTAGCAATTCTATGGGCCATGCTCCAGAAACAGCGTTCTGCTGCATGAACAGCCAAAGAAATATCTGTGGATGGATCCCGTTACATTTGAATAACATTATTTGAGGACTGTACTTTAAATTACCTTATATTGATTACAATGCAACACTCAATTTTACATACTTACAATAACATGAAAATGATGTATATATTTTTGCTGATATATTATTGTGGCCCGAGACTGCCAGTTAGAAGCTGCTTAACACCAGTATGAAATGTTTATTTGTACCAATAACCGTCAGTTATAATTAACACCAAAGTACATCTAGATATTGCTGTCAAACGCGTATATTTTAGCTCCCTGGTATCTGAGTATAAACTTAATACAAGCTTTTACATAAATAAACACACTGCAATTCATAATTTAGAACCTAGAGACTTTTTTGGGTCTATCTTAAATCGATTGGAGAGCCCGTTGAAACACAGCAAATGGTGTGATCCTGACTTACGTGAGGTTTACTCAGATAAGCTTGGCTTTTACAAGTTTGCTACCCTCTAGCTTCTGGAAAAAGTAGCTTCGAAAGATTTGGATTCAAATTCCAGGCTGGACTTTGTCCTGAAACAAGTCTGAATGGGTGCGACTCAATGGGTAGCACCGCTGCCATACAGCAAGATCCCGGGTTCAATCCCAGGGTGGAGCAGGATGGGTCCTCCCCATGTCTGCATGGTTTTACTCCGGTTTCATTCCAAAGACATGCGTGTTAGGTTAATTTTTGTCTCTTAAGTGGCCCTTAGCATGTGACTGTGTGTGTGTTCTACAATAGATTGGCGCCCTGTCTAGGGTATTTCCTGCCTTTTTGTACCGACTGGCCTGCAGAAGATAAAGGATGTATGGATGGATAGTCCGAATGGTGTACCGCAGTTACGGCATCAATAAACGGGGACCGTGGATGGCGCCACATAGTGATCGTCTGAAGAACCGCTACCGACAAAGGAACCTCTACAATGATTTTGGCAGCCTTTGGGAAAAGTCCACGCCACAATATTCATAGTCCATTATTGTATCTAAATTTGTCCTCTGTTTATTTTTAGATTTAACTTCATTTAAACTTTTAGTAAATATGCATTAGTTAACTCGGTCCTGAGGGATTTTTCACTGTTGCCATAGGTTTGCTCCACTAGGGCTGTGGGCCTAAATGTTTCTACTTTGAGAGCAATCTGCTATGAGACAATGCTCCATAAAAGCCCTACATAAAATAGACTGTTATTAGACTAAACACAGCCTAAACTCTGGGTAAGCTCCGGGCAGCCAGACGTTAATCTTTTCTAGGCAATGGAAACAGAGACGCGATCATTCAGAGATGACTCAATACATTTATTAAAGCCGGGGTAAGATCGAATAATTAATGAACTCGCACCAGGATCACTCGATGGATTAAAGAACTGGAACCATGAGCCATTTAACATTACAGAATCGAGTTGAAAAGAAGGACGTGGCACAAATGTTTTTTGCCCATGTCCCTGCCGATGTACTTTGCTACATGTATTGTCTTGTTTGGATTTAGAGACAGTCTTGGTAACTGAATGCCAGTCTCAGGTTCTGAATGGGTCCAAGGCTTTGACAGTAGCACGTACTAAATCTACAAAACCTGGAAACCAAAATTATTTCTGACCGCCCTAAAAAGCCATTTTTTGACTTAAAAAGGGAAAAAAGAAAGAAAAAAAAGATAACACACGAACACGATTCATAACCGAGTTACCAACAGCAAGACGGATAAACACTTATGTACAGGGAGCGGCTTGTTGAATCTTCCTACAGCTGAGATCTGCCTCGATATGATTTGCTTCAGCCTATCTGAGAAAGCCTGGCAGGAAGCGCCCTGCAGTTTAGGAAGAACGGAGTCTATCGATCGCTCTTCGGTATCATTCAGGTGCTCAAGAATCTAAGGCGTCTGCCTGATCCCAGCTACTAACCGGATGCTTCCAACACGCTCTAATTGTCCCACCTGCTCTTTTTCTTCCTAGGTGGATCTGGAACAGCGAAGCTGTCTTTGCACCCTCTGTGTGACCCTGCTCTGTCACCGCGCTCCCTCTCTCCACGCTCCCTCTCTCCACGCTCCCTCTCTCCACGCTCCCTATCACCGCGCTCCCTGTCACCGCGCTCCCTGTCACCGCGCTCTCTCTCTCCACGCTCCCTGTCACCGCGCTCCCTCTCTCCACGCTCCCTGTCACCGCGCTCCCTCTCTCCACGCTCCCTGTCACCGCGCTCCCTCTCTCCATGATCCCAGTCACCGCGCTCCCTTTGTCCACGTTCCCTATCCCCCCTTTGATCGTCTCGGCCTCGCCGGCTGCTGTCCCCGTTGCGACTGTCACTGTGACGATCGCGGTCTCGGTCGCTATGGCGATCCCTGTGCCCGTACCACTCCCTGTCGCTGTTCCATGGTGTCCCATGGTCCCCTTCACTGTGCTGACTCCTGTCGTTGCGGGACTCTTCTCTGGATGAAGACGACGAGGAAGAGTCTGAGACAGAGCTCAGAGAGCCTGAGCTGCTGAAGCCGGCCAACTTGGTGCCTGAGCTGAAGGCTGGTGCCGGAGGAGGCATGGAGAAGGAAAACGAGCTTGTGCAAGTTCCTTCAGGTGGTCCTGTAGGGATTGTGCTCAGGCTGCCTGCGCTCGTCCAGCCGGAGGTGCTGCTGGACTGAGTGCTGAGTTTTGGAGCTCTGTCAGACGCTGCCACAAAGTGGTTCTTGTATTGAGCCTGAAGACGAGAGACAGGGTCAAAGGGAATTCATTCCTCAAGTCTGTGGGCTATACAAAAGTAAGCATGCATGGTCACCTGAAAGGCTTGCTTCATTGCACTCATGCGGTCTCCCATAGCTCCAGTGGGGGGTTTGTAGGCCTCATAGTTACTAAGGACAGAACCACCACTGCGCTCCTGGGATCAAACAAAAAAAAATAAAAAATTGTTAATAGATATACCAGAAAAATTATATTGCACATAGTATATACTGTTTCTCACTCTCTTTATTAACATACAAACAAAAATGCAGGAAATAAGCACAGATTTAAAAAAAAACCCAAACCCCCCCCCCCAAAAACATTACTTACTGAGGGGTCAGAGCCAAGGCCGGGTCGCTCCTTATAGCCCAGACCTCCACCTCCAATATTTAGCTTCTTTCCTTTTCCACCCTTAAACCGGGACTTCCTGAACCAAGGATTCTGGGTAAAAAAAAAAAAGGGACGAACAGCTCACCATTGTTAAATGTATCTGAAGTAACATCCTTTCTGGTTTGAACAGATCACCAATCGACCACGAGAGGAAGCGTGATTATTTATGGCACTTGCTTTCAACTTGTTCCTGTGATAAAAATCGCATCTGTGATGTTGTTTGCGAAAACAGACAACCGTGTTCTATTGCTTTAATTTTTTTTGTTTTACAACAAAATAAAGAAACATAAACCAAATAAAGCCCTGAATTACCAACTGAAAAAGTAGGTCCACAACATAGGAGTAACAAAATGCTTCCTACAAAAAGTTAAGTTGCGAAATCCAAAATGAAAAAAAGATTTAAACTAAAAAACAAATTATAAAGTCGGAACAAACTGTTGTATAAACAGTTTAATAAATATCTGAACTGACAAATCACCTGCATGGCCAAATCCATCAGCTCCTTCGGCACGCTCTGATTGGCTCCTTCTAAATTCCGAACGAGGTCACCGGCGAATGGGGCGTCTTTGTTGGTAAGCAGAGTATAGGCCACACCCTTTTCTCCGGCACGACCCGTTCGTCCGACGCGATGCGTGTGTGTGTCGATGTCCCGAGCCACGTCGTAGTTCACGACCGTACGGATTGAAGGAATGTCCAAGCCTCGAGCTGTAACGAGAGCAGAGAGACGACGTCGAATTTCCACAATACGCTGCCCGTCTCCACGCTCCGCCACCGCACAAACCTGCGACGTCAGTTGCCACCAGGACGGGCAGACTTTTCTTCTTGAAGTCGCTGATGACCTTGTTCCTTTCGCTCTGGTCCATGTCTCCATGCAGCAGACCCAGACTGTAGCCCTCCTGCTGCAGGTTGGTGGCCAGTTCCTCACAGTTGGCCTTCTTAGTGACAAAGATAAGCACGGAACCCGAAGACGTGAACTCCACCAGTCTGTGCGTCAGCCACGTCCACTTATCCGATCCGGACGGAAGCACCTCTACCAGCTGAGTGACGTCCTCGTTTGCCTGTGACAGGACATGCATTAAAAATGACATGAACATCAGTAGTGATAAAATCTTGGATAATGAATCAGTTAAAAAAAATATGGATAGATTTCTGGCAGCTTGCCCATTCCTATGTAAGACCGTGTAAATAAATATTCCTGAACGTCAGCTGTAAGATTCTATATTTTTTATTAAGCAAATGTTAATTTGTGCTTTGTAATAAATACAGTGATGATACAAATTACAAACAAGGTGCTTCAGTGACAGTTTGAGGATGATGTCTCAGTGATGGTAATAGAGTATTACAAACTGCAAATTCAAAAAACTCCTGTACCTCTCCAATGTCTCCCTGCACTACACGGATTGGATCCATGAGAATGTCCCTGGCCAGCTTCTCAATCTTCTTTCTGAACGTGGCACTGAAGAGCAGAGCTGAGAGACAGAAAGTAGAAGAGAGAGAAACAGAGTGAGAGTGTAAGAGATAAGAGTGAAACAATGAGAGGGAGTGAGAGAGATCAAGTAAGAGAGAGAGACGAGAGTGTGTGAGAGAGTAAAAGAGTGTATGTGTGTGAGAGTGAGAAAAAGAGAAAAACAGTGAGAGAGAGAGAGAGAAAGTGTGTCCGAGTGAGTGTGTGAGGGAGGGCGAGAGAGAGAGTGTAAAAGAGTGTGAGAAAGAGGGAGAGTGCGTTTGGGGGAATGAGAGAGACAGTGAGAGGGAGTGAGAGAGGGAGTGAGAGAGGGAGTGTGAGAGGGAGTGAGAGAGGGAGTGTGAGAGGGAGTGTGAGAGGGAGTGTGAGGGGGAGTGTGTGAGGGGGAGTGTGTGAGTGAGAGTGTGAGGGAGGGAGGGAGAGAGAGAGTGTAAAAGAGTGTGAGAAAGATAGAGAGAGAGCGTTTGGGGGGAATGAGAGAGACAGTGAGAGGGAGTGTGAGAGGGAGTGTGAGTGAGTGTGTGAGGGAGGGAGAGTAAGAGTGTGAGGGAGAGAGGGAGAGAGAGAGAGAGAGAGAGAGAGAGAGAGAGAGAGAGTGTAAAAGAGTGTGAGAAAGATAGAGAGAGAGCGTTTGGGGGAATGAGAGAGACTGTGAGGGAGTGTGAGAGGGAGTGTGAGAGAGAGTAAAAGTCTGTGTGAGATCCACAGAGAATGAATTCAGCAATTAATACTAATACTTACTCTGCCTCTCAGGCCTTACATGGCTGGCAATGGATCTCACCTGATACTCTAAAATCAAACAGAGAAGGAAGTCACAGCACTGTTAAGCTTCCTGAGTGAACAAACAGAGCAGGAGTGTGTAGTTACCGAAGCCCATATCGAACATGCGATCAGCCTCATCAAACACCAGGTAGGTCACTCTCTGCAGTGATGTCGCCTTCTTCTTTACATGATCTATCAGACGACCCTGTGATTACAAATATACTCCACGTGAACTGACTCAAAACAATCAATACATGTATTGACAGCCAATCCATAGACTGAACACGCTTCCTAAAATCTAGAACGATATCACTTTCAGATACAAATACAATTCACCGATGCTGTCAGGAGAAAACGGGTACTTACCGGGGTACACACGACGATCTCGGCTCCTTCCTGTAAAGCCTTGGCCTGCTCCCACATGGTTCCCCCTCCGTACACAGCAACCGAGCGCAGGCCGTAGGCCTTCCCGAAGCGCTTACATTCGGTGTGGATCTAAACACGGATAAACATTTGAGTTGCGCTCATTGAAAAATAAATAAATAGATGAACCTTATTTTGTTTTGCCTCTGACCTGCTGACATAGCTCTCTGGTGGGACACACAATGATGGCAATGGGTCCTTCTCCCTGCTGCAGCTCCTTCTGGTCCACGATGTGCACCAGCATTGGCCAGATGAAGGCGGCTGTCTTACCGCTGCCGGTTTTGGCGATGCCGATCATATCCCTGCCACTGAGGGCTATGGGGACACCCTAACTCAGAAAGAGCAGAAAGCAGTCTTAACACAGTATGGTCCAACATTTAGTAATTGAATACAGGTATGCACTGTTTGAAGTCCACATTCCGGTTAAACGACATTAAATCAATCACATAATCTTTATAGGATACTGTGCCATGTGCAAGATACCTTCAGTTACCAAGTTTAGATACTTTGCACATTGTGCTTTAGTTCAAATGACACAATTAATACACAATGTCGAAACAAATCCCCGTCTACTTTTCAGTTAAAGGATATCAGACAAAACGAGTCATTACGTTAATTCTTGCTTCTTTATGTCTGTACAAGTAACACGTCTTGGGACCTAGCGCTGCCGCTTACCTGGCATTGGATGGGTGTAGGCTGAGTGTACTCGGATTTGCGGATCTGGTTCATGAGCTGTTTGTCAAAACCGAAGTGGGCGAAACTGGTGCAGGGTTTGGGAGGAGCTGCGCCAGACACCTGGGTAAATGCACAGCCACTTATAAAAGGAAGCCATCCGATCGGTTTGTGTTCGTGTGTAAGATTCAGGAAAAGCACCAACCCTTAGGTTGAGTTTCTGTCTCAGTTCCACCACTTGTGTTCCAGTCAAGCTGCCGAGCTCCTCGTGCTCAATGTAGAAATTCTTCTCGAAGGGAGGGTAGTCAATCTACATGAGGGGTCACAAAGCAGATGGGGAAATGTGCTGGTTTTTTACACTCTCTCCCAATATACACTGCTCACAAACATCAGGGGATATTTCAAAATAAAATATCATATTAATGACAGGTTCCCTCCTAACAGAGTGATTGTGTGTTATTATGTGTGTTGGTGCATATATTTATAGAACAAGAACACACAGAGTTTGCTACTCTACTTGGGTAAACAGAATATACTTTCCAACATTTGGAAAAAAAACAGGCACCTTTACTCTTATAAAGTTCCATTTCCATTATCTTGACCAAACAGCTGCTTATTAGCGTCTTTCTATCACAGTCACAAATAAGCTGATGCACATGATTCCACTTCATAGTTTCCGTTGCAAACGCTACAGGTTTCAGTTCAGCTGGCCGGTGCCTCAGCCATGGACCTATATTTATGGCAGAGGAGGCAGTAGCTACTTCGGGGGAAGGCTTGCATGCCTATGCTTGTAAATATGTTATAAGCTGTCCAATATTGGGGATAATGTTGGTTGCTAGGAGACTTTCCCTCTTGTTTATTCTCATAAAGCGTGTCTTGCTTGTAAGAAGTAAATGACAGGGTCTCACAGGTTGCCCGATTCTCTCCCTTGACGAACTCGATGCGGGTCAGTTTTGTGTGACGGATGCGGCATCATTAGGGCTTGTAAAGTTTGAGTGAATTATTTTTGTTTCAAGGAGTGATGGGTTGTATTGGGTAAAATGACCCTGCCTAGCAGACGAACAGAAATCTGAACATGTAGAGAGGTAAGCATTTATAAGGCATGCAATTGGGAAATTCAATACATTCTAACTTTTAACTGCAACTGTGGTTAATCAGGTTAAACCAGAATGTTCCTGTACTTCTGATAATCAAGTTCAAAAATCAATCAGGTACTTTCACCTAAGCACGAGTACTGGGTAATTCATACGACACTGGTTACATTTGGGTGTACAGCAGCCGTACCTCAGAGTGATCAATAGGAGGGAGCGGCAGGATGATCTTCTTGGTGGTCGAAGGGATGGGGTTCCCGTCGCTGTCGTAGTCTACATCCTCATCCTCTTCCTCATCCTCCTGGTTCAGCCCCGCTGTCGGGTTCTCAGCCATGTAACGGAAATAAGCCTCCTGCACGCAACATAAGACTCCACGTCACGCAGGACTGAGTAAGCTCCGTTCAACACAACGTTTCTGGTAAGGCTAGCAAATGGCTGATCTATTCCAGACAGAAATCATGGACGCTATCCAAGAGGTCCCTGAATTAAATTCATGTTTTCCGCATGGGTTTACTCTGGGTTTCCTCCCACAGTCCAATGACACATGTAGATTAATTGCTGTTGAGTTAAGAGTATATATTTATGACTACTCTTGATATAACCTTGAGTATAGATGTAACCTTGTGTCTGTGCATCTGTGAAATGCCCATGGATGTCGACATGGATGTTAAATAAAAACAAAACCTCCTTTCATTCAAAAGTTACTTGAAGATATCTTTCTGTAGTTTTTCAGTTTGACCACACAAGGTACCCCTACTCAAGGGCTGTGTCCAAAATGGCCCCTTAATCACCATTTTAATGTTCTTTGTACCATATTTAGCACTACTAGTCTGTAGGTAGCAGAGTTGACTGTGACCATTTTAGGGTATCTCCTTACTCAAACACTGGCATGTTTGCTTTGGTTTGTTTGTTATTTCTTAATGCCATATCAGCCCTGGTACTTCACTGCTCACAAAAATGAGGGTATATTTCAATATGAATATGAAGAGTGTTTTGGAAGTCTTGGATGACCATACACCCTACCGAACAGTCAATGTGGAGACACTCTGATCCGGTTTGACATGTTTCTTTTCACCCCCAGAAATACGTCACTTACTATTGACTTTTCATCTCATTTGCATAATCCAACAACTTTCTTTGGCTTTTCTGATTACCTTGAATCGCTTTATATTATATTTTGAAAAATCTCTTCATTTTTGTGAGCAGTACATTCACGATAGGAATGGTGCTGCAAGATAAGAAACTCTTGGGTTCGCTGCTCGTAGAGTTTTTATACGTTGTCTGATTTTGGGGGAAGCATTTCTTGTTTAATGATGAACACAAGGAGATGTGCTCTATATTGTTGGTAAGGTGTCAGATTGCAAGGAATATATAATAAAATGTGAGTAAAAATGTGATTAAAATGACTAACATAATAAATTTGATCAGAAAAACACGACGGCCTCACCAAAACTACTGTTTTAATTTGGAAAAGCTAGATAATGTGACTCCATTGTTTTTGTATGTGTGTGTGTGTGTGTGGGGGGGGGGGTTTATCTGTAGAAGGTGAGCTTACCTTAAAATACTTGAATTACCCCTAAGAACTGTGTTTAACATCATTGTGAGTCAAATATGTTTAATATTTTAATATAATACCTGTTTTATTCAGTTCAGGATTGGAGAAGAGCCGGGACCTATCCAGCAGCACAGGGCTCAGATGGGAACCAGTGCTTATTTATTTAGAACCTAATTCTGTTACCATATTGTATTTAACTGATCAGTGTTTGCACTAATGAAGCAACCTACTCCTCCTATTTCAGCATGATCGTCATGTTAATTGTTATTAAAATGCTCAGCTACACAGGTAATCATGGCCACCCCGTAATCAATCAAGTGATTAACCTGCAAATGTCAGACATAATGAACAGCAGACAGACTGTACTAGGTCTTCAATTTGCTAAAAGAAAGTTCAGGAGGATCACTCACTTGTTCGTCTTCCTCTTCAATGTCATCACGTATACCCCTGGAAAAAACAAGCGGAGAAAAAAAACTTCCCTGCGACTCGCTCAATCACCCGTGGAAACCCTCATTCCACCTAAACCCCTATATATTTACCCCTCTCTCCTCCCATCATCCACACAAAGCATTCAGAATGTAGTGCTCACAATAATTTGAGGACGTTTCAAAATGAAGTATCTCATAATGAAATATCTCCTAATTTTTGTGAGCAGTGTACCATTAACATATAGCCAGTGGTTCTCATTAGTACTACTTAACCTATACGCTGGGTCTCCTAACGAGTCTTGGTCATCTTATCGTGATCTTCATCATCCTCCTGATGTCTACTAGGCATTTCATACCTCCGTGACCTGGGGTTGGCTCGTTAGGGCTGAGACTGATGTAAACAGTGATATGTGCATCTGAAAATGTTCCACCTAGGTTAAATAGTACTAGTGAGAGCCAAAAAAATCAGATGTGCAAAAAACATGCTTTAAACTAATAAACCTTACTTGTTAAGCTTTTTCTCTTTTTCTTTGTCTTCCAGTTTCTTCATATCTTTGGCTGCTTGATCCTGTTTGGTGGGTAAAGAGAATCTTGGATGCAGACCTGAGAGCTGTTTTTAGACTGTAGGTTGGTCAGGGTGGGCATGCTCACCTCCACCTCAGCCATAAAGGCATCGAGGGGATCGTCTTCACTGTCTGATCCACTGCCGCCACCGCCTCCTCTGCCGCCACCTCCACCTCCTCCTCCTCCTGTAACTCCTCCTTTAGACTGCATCTGCTGCCTGGTAGGAGAGTTCTCTGCTGGAATGTAGGGGAGGTCTGCTGAGCTCGATTCCTCCTCGTCATCCTCAAAATAGCTTCAGGAGACCAGGGAGATGACAGTCAGAGCTTGCCGTTTCGAGCTCTCGGACTATATAGACAAAAGTTTGTCCTCTAATATACAAAGGTGGCCTAGCGGTTAAGGTGGACTATGGACCAGAAGTACTATGGTCCTGGGTTCAAATCCCACTTGAGCAAGACCCTTAACCCACAACTGCTTGGACTGTAAGACTGTATCAACTGTATGTCGCTCTGGATAAAGGCAGAGAGTTCTGCTATTCCAAGGTGGTGGTCAAAATACAATTTGCTTGTATGGTTGATGAATTTTAATGCCACTTCAGCACATCTGCCATTTTGTGGGTTGTTCTTTTGTCATGGGCGCTTAGTTTTGCAATGATTAGGAATTTCAGTACTTTACTTGCTATATATTGGTTAAATATTTCAGTTATTGTGTTTTTGTTTTTCCATTAGACACCTAGGCGATTCAGTAAGTAAATGTAATTTGTAACCATTCTTTGGCAGGTTCCATATTGCGGAGTGTTATTACCTTTTTGCCAAAAAGAACGTACCAACCGCACACGTTAAATAAAATAAAAATACCACACAAGTGGAGCAAATTCAGTTCATTGCGTAATATTTAATAAGGTTATGTTTGATTTTTAGTGAAATGTTTCCCTGCCTTTAAAAAAGTTTTAAAAAAAGAACATAAATGGAACCAAAGAGAAAAGGAGAAAATATATAATTTAGGTTGATTTTTGCCAGTAAAGTTTTGCAATGAATCACTTGATTCTTTTGGTCTGTGTGTGATGGCTGAAGTTCTTAAGATACCTGTAGAGTAGCTCCAAGGAGCTAAAAGTCCAAAGTCTAAAGGGAAAGTCTTTGCTGCTGTTGTAGCAGCGAATGTAATGGTAGTTTTGGATGAACTTGAATGTCCACAAACTTTTGTGTACATAGTGCATCACAGCACGTCTTATCTGAGCCTACGGAATAACTGCTGTGAGGTCTGGCTAGTGCTGCATTATTACAGTCATGTGGTTAATTATTCTGATCCTCATTCCACTAATAAACCCATTTCCCCTCTGTGTTCCTCAGTAACTCTGTTACTGTAGCGTAATTGTCTGTTAAACACTCTACAAGAGTGTCGTTACTCACGCGTTCTCTTCGTCGAAGTTTGCGCGCTTGGTGCCGATCTTGTAGAAAGCAGGTAGCTGCTGGTTTTTACCGTAACTTGCCGCTGAGCTTGCTCCCCCAAACGCACTGTGGGACTGCTGGGGCACCCAAGGCTCCTCTTTCTTAGCCCCAGAGAGGGCAAACCCTCCGAACCCGAAACCTCGTTTACCTCCAGGACCACCTTTATTCCAATTCATTGTGAAATGTGCAGATGGAATCTGAAGGCCTGAAAAAGAAAGACACGCTTGTATTAAACCAGAATAAAGCGATGCTTCTCCTGAGGTCTCATTTCGATGCTTTTTAGTAGGTAGGATGTGTGAGACAAGTTTATAAAACGTACAACATCCCCCATGCCTGCCTCAGACTCGTATAAAGGAGGCAAAAGCTTAAAAAAAGATCAATTTGACATCCGTTAGACAAAATTCGTTAAGTCAACTGTACGGGACACCGAGGCGCTCGGAACACGCGCAAACTTATTATTATAAACGTATTACATATTATTATTACAATTGTATCTACATAGTACATAAGTATTCTTGTTCTCTTAAAGAAACCGAACATTTGCTTTTAATGATATAAAACATGACTACACATGGCTAAACTGTACGGAACACTGTGACTGTACTGAAGACGCTGCAGCTCGTTACTAACGTTATATGTTGCGCTCATTTAACAAACGCTAAAAAGCTATCTTTTGCAGACGTCACGTTAACCGGGACATTGCAAACATTTATAAGACCCGTTTGTGTCAAAAGTACGTTTAATAACATCGGTATTGTGCTATTTCCAAAGCTAGCGCGCTAACAAGCTAACGAGAACGAAGGGAGCACGGAGCGTGTTCAGCAAAAGCTTTATTCACACAAAACGCGGTTAACGAGGCATTATTACACTAATCTTATTTTAACCTGTAATACTATAGTGATATGTGCGAATAAACAGGCAAATACCTAAAGTATAATAAACCAAACACAGAGACTGGTCGTTCCCGTCCGCTTTTCTGAACTGGACTCTTACGTCATCTGCGATCGACCACAAGTGCGTTGAGCGTCTAAATCAGGCGCCGTGTGTGTTTGTACTTTACGGCTAATTAGCGTCATCTCACATAGGTGTAAACATGTAAACAAATCTTACTGGTTTGTACTTGATCTAAATATAGTCTAAGGAAAAACAGGACTGCTCATTTATTAGTTTTATTGCTGTAACACATCACAATTAATGGCACCCATGACAATTTGCAAATAGCTATACAGAAAACTGCAGTATTAACGGATCAAAAGGAAAGAAAGATCGAAGAAAACAAAAACGAATAGCACAACAGCTTTCCCCCAGAGCTGTCTCCTTACTGATCCCTCTCCACATATATATTCTGGTTATTGCACTACATTTTGATTAATTTTGATGATTCGGTGGAATGGCTGAGTTTCAAACTGTGCTTTAAATCTCTGTCTCTCTGGAAACGTGGGATCCGCAGCCCCTATTCTATATTATTTAAAACGTGATCATTGTTTGATTTCGTATCTACGACGGCATTTTACTTTTTAAAAAAACTGTTTACTTAAAAAAACCTTAATATTATAACGACACTGAGATGTAACCACTTATACCATTGTCTGAGAGTTCTGCTATAATAAAAGAGATAATTTATTCCAAGTCAGTTTGCCTTCATTCCAAACAAAACACTGAATAAAATTTCTTGCACAGACGTTTCAGTATTCTTATACCAACGTCAGCAGATTTATTGGTAAAACCGTTACGAGTATAACTTTACCAAAATCCCCCATTATAACTCACAAACACACAAGTACGTTTTAGGGTCACTCTTAAAAAATATATTTAAAATTTTGCATTTGGCTATCGTTTTGCCAACGATTTGACCATAATAATGCGACTCTCTTGGTCTTATTACTACTTTATTCTCGTAATATTACGAGAAGTCTACTGTTTTTATTTTTCAGAGTGACCTTAAACATTTTGCATTTAAACAGCTTACACATGATATTAGAAAAGACACGTTTTTTTTAAGAAAACGTCAAACACGCTGCACAATAAACATGGTGTGGCTGCGTGCTTGGGGCTAGAGGTTTCTGACGCATGCGTAGTACTAAGCTACCGAGAGGAGGCAGGGCAGGGACAGAAGGGTGAGAAACGGGACGCTTTTGCACGTTCATGTGAATAAACCGGATTAAACGACATAACTATGCGATTCGGAGCGATTTCTCTACATGTGAGGTAAATATACTACAGTAATGCTTACGTTGTTTGGTCTGCAGCACAAAGCGTACGTTGTTTTGTTACAGGATTCACACTCACTGCTAATGCTAATGCTAATAACCGTGCAGGCATCTCCGAAATGGTTTAACTACAACCAAACGGCAATTTAGTATCTGAGTAATTGAAATAGATTAAAACCAAAACATAAACCCATATAAACAATATATATTAAGGTACCGAAACCTGCTTAGATAGTTTAGCTGAAATCTTAGGTGCTTAACTGTATTTTTTATGGATCACTAGACTAATGTAGCAGCTACTGTGTTATAGGTTTGGTTTATATGTTTTAACATTTATGTTTTTTGCTTTGTCATTTTTCAACGATAGGTTTTAATTGCACACTACATTTTTTTATATCATTTTATTTAGTTGCAAATGTGCACAGAGTTATACAGTTCAGGTATGGCCCACATAATGTAAGTTAACGCTGACCGTGCTCTGAAGGTTATTTTAATTATCTTTATTATTAAGGATTGTAAGGGTGATTAATCCGTGTATTGTTGTTGCTGAAAAACAGCTCTAACGACAGACTGTTTTATTAAATATAAAGTAGAGTGATGAGCATGTAATTAAGAAGTCAGTCGTTGCACACGAGCACTTTCGAACAGTAATCCATGCCTTTATCACGTCTCAGTTGGATTACTATAATGTACATTATTTTGAAATTAGACAGTCCTCCAGCAAACATGTCCAGTTAGTGCAAAATGCTGCTACCTGCCATTTAATGGGGTTATGCAAGAGAGAGAGCATCTGTCTCCCATTTGCCCTCCATCCACTGTCTGCCTGTGCATTTTAGAGTTCAGTTTAGGTTTATTGTATTAGTCTTTCAATCTGTAAATGGACTCACCCCATCATACCTCGCAGAGCTGCTCCATCCCCATGTGCCCATGCAGTGCCCCAGGTCAGCCGATCAGCTGTTCCTGGAGGTGCCAAAGTCAAAGCATAAACTTGCAAAAAGCATTTTTGATTGCTGCTCTGAATTTATGGGAGACCCTTCCTGTACATATTAGACAGGCTTCTTCATTGTCTATTTTGAAAACTAGTCTTAAAATGAATTTCTATTCCTTGCATTTCAGCCCAGCATGAGGCTGCTCTTGTTTGATAAGTTTGTATTGTTTTATGTACAGCTAAAGAATAAGGCGTCCAATTACAAATGAGAAAATGCTGAGTGATTCAGTTGCTCAGAGGACCAAGACTAGGTATCAATTAAGTGGATTAAGTGTTTGATCAAGCCTGTTGTACTTGTGGTGGGGATTTGTGTGCAGTAATTCCCATATTTATTACCTTGCAGGAATTTGAATGTGTTTTGGATGGTGTAGACACTAGTCCTCAGGATCCATGTCTTTTTTGGTAAGTATACCTACCATGTACTAAGTATCAATAGACTAGCTATATCAGCTTCATACTGTTGCTTCAAGGCATGACCTAAAATATGTGGATATCATTTCCATACTTGTATTATGGTTCTTAATATTGTTTTCTATTGTGCTTCTTAATTTCTTGCTTTCTCTTTTTTCTTTATCCTTGTGTACATTGCTCCAACAACACAGAAATATCACCTTTGCGATAATCACAGTATCACAAATAATCAGTCTATGTGTCTGTCTGGCCATCTGCCTGACTGTTTGTTTGTCTGTCTATCTACACTGCTCCAAATTGGGGGATATTTCATTATGGAATATTTCTTTTTTCACAGTACCGCCCAATTTTAGCTATGTATCTGGGTGTCTGTCTATATGTCTGTCTTTCTATGTGTCTCTGTCTGTCCGACCGTCCATCCGTCCCTTATCCATCCATCCGTCCACCCGTCCCATATCCACCCATCCATGCATGTATCTACATGTCTGTCTGTTTGTTTGTCTGTCTCTCTTTACATGTCTCTGTCTATCTGTCTACATGTCCATTTTCTGTCTGCTTGCCTGTCTGTATGTCTATCTGATCTGTTTATATGTCTGTCTATCTGTCTGTCTATATTCCTGTCTGTCTGTTTTTGTTTTGGGCAATAAGTTTTATTTTTATTACCAATTTAGGCACTTAGATGTCAAACTGGGGGCTTTTTAAATATCAGGGTAGTCTTTAGTCTAACAGGCAACAAATGCAAAGTAAAGTTTCCATGAATTCACTGTGCACATTTTGTAAGTCTCTTGCACTGAAAAACGGCGTCTGCTGATTAACTAAATGTGAAATCCCTGTTTCCAAAATGGCATTTAGATGCTGTTATTTGTTTTGCTTTCTCTCTTAGCGTTGGGTGTCCGAGAAGTTGAGCGTGGAGAGCCTGAGGGACTTGGATTTATTCGGCGGTAAGTATAGAGGCTGTGATATGCGCTATTGCTGTGCTTCTGTCATGGCCACATTACCAAATGTGAGCTAACGCTTTAACCATGATAAGGGTTAATTAAAGTTCTGACTAAATTACAGTACCTCAGCCTTCCTTGTAGCTATATAAGTGTACAGAAGGGACTGTGGTAGCTTAGTGGTTAAGGTACTGGACTCTGGGCCTAATGGTTCTGGGTTCAAATCCCATCTCTGCCAAGCTGCCACAGTTGGGGCCTTAAGCAAGGCCATTAACCCACCATTGCAATTGTAAGACTGTGCGAGTTGTAAGTCACTCTGGATAAGGGCGTCCGCTAAATGCCGTAATTGTAAATAAATACTGACTGTATCCCATCTGTAATGTACACACTTTAATCTCATAGGCCTAAACTGAACGGATGTCATTTGGGTGGTGAACTTTCTCAGCTCTCCATTGTAACTAACAGTGTGTGCAATGCTGGAAAGAGGAAGACTTTTTAAAACACAAACTTAAAAACAAAAGTTTACATTCAATTTTACAATCTGGTAATTATCAATAATTCATAGCTCGTTTGGATTAGAAAGTGTTCATGTGTACATCACATGTTAATCTGGATGAAATTTCTCTTTAACTGAACAAGGTGGCTAGTCCAACAAATAATTGTGAAAATAGAAGGATTTTTGTCCTGGAAACATCTATATTAGGTTATGTGTAATTGCATGGTTCTTTAATATACTGTATATTCTATATTTTATCGACTTTGTGTATTTAAACTATTACTATAAACATTAATTAGGCGTCTTCATTGAATTCTTATTTATGACATCTAAGTTGCCCATGGAGGTCAGGCCACTTTTTTGAGTCTTGAGATGTTGAGATGTAAATCTGTAACTGTGAAGACGATGGTCTGTTGTAAAAAGTGTTTTAGAAATACATTTGACTTGATGTGTGATAAACTGTATAGAACCAGTACATTTGGATTACAGTCAGTAAATGTGTATCTACATAAAAGTGGACCGAAAAACCAATTAGCATACTAATAATAAACTCTGTTATAATGAGCGATGGCTTATAATGCTTTAATCAGAGAGAATGGTCCTTTTGTAATTTAAACTTTCTATAAACTTTCTATTCTAAAGGCTTAACAGAAGTTTATAGTTGAATGTTATGCAGCACAAATCCCCATCACCTAAGCAGCTCCAGCATGCAATGGCAGCTATTGTTTGCAGAACTTTGTTTATTATTATTAATGCCTTCATAACTGCTCATGTTTACTGTTCAGTTTTTGATTACAGAATAATCAAGCAGCTGTTTGAATTATGAAAGGTTTGTGTGTGAACTCTTAGTACTTGTACAGTTTTGAAGTCATGAAGGTTTCCGGTTGCTAAATGTGATATGTGGAAGAAGAAGAAGGTCAGCTTAGTATAGGCTTTTTTTGGAAATTGCGCACAGCGTTACAGAAGCTGAAATGAAGACGACCACTCGGAGAGTCTACTGATTGTGCCTCCTTGTATTAAAACCCTGCGTTCACATTACAAAGTCACTAAAACCTCTCAAGGTTTTTTCCTGCACTGTGGTGAAAACAGCCTACCATGTAATTGTTGCAAACCACAATGCTCCTCTGATTAAGATAAATTGTAGTCCAAATCCCATCAGTGCTTCAGATCCACAGTGTCTTAGTGGGTAGAGCACTGGTTTAAACTGCTAAGTCTCTCTGGTTCGATCCCTGTAACTGGAACTTTCAAGCTAAGGTGGGTTCTGGTGCCCCCTTTGTGAAAGTACAGACTAATGTGGTTAAGATACTGGACTGTGGGCCAAATAGTCCAGGGTTCAAATCCCACCTGTAGCGTGGCTGCCGCTGTTGGGTCATTTTAAGATGGTACCAGCTGTAAGTAAACAGTGTCATCGTCTGAGCCTGTTTTAGGACTATGGTGGTTAAGGTGATGGGCTTTTGGTTCCTTGAGGGAGACCCTTACCCCACAATTGCTTGGATTGTATCAGATGTAAATCAAGGAGTAATGGCATGCTGTAAATGTAAACGAGGCCATGTGTCATCATCGCTGTACAGTTGGCCCACAAAATTAACCGGATAATCCTTAGAATGTCTTGCTTTACCATGTCTCAGTAATTTGAAATGAAATGTGTGTGTGCTTGTCACCCATGTTGCTCTTTTGTGTAATCGCGTTGCCGCTTTCTAGTGTCAGCAGGAGTTTGGGGACTCGTCTTTGCTGTTGCTGTTCTTGCTGCTTAGTGTTGCTTTGTTTCTACTTTAGGGGTGTAACGGTTCGGGTACCTTTTAGGCACCATTTACAGCTTGTTATGAGCTGTGGAAGCTTGTAATGTCGTGAGCTTTTGACTGAGTGACATCATGGAATGGGGTGATAATTTATCATTTATCAACGACCTTGGTTGTTAAAGCAAACAGATGTTGACTGAATGAATGATTAAAGGAACATACCTATATGAGAACATACTGACCCGTGGTTTGAATATCGTTACACCCCTAGTCTGCTTTGTAAATATAGTCCATATTTGTTTGCTCTTGGCTGGTGTTTGTTCTTCTGCCAGTGTATGCTACTTTACACATGGTTTAGTTCTTTTTTAAGGGCTTTATGTGCAGGAATAAAGGCGAATATATTGTAGTACCTGCCTTATTTCTTAAGGAACTGGATTCCTGTCCTAGCCAGAGATGGTCATTTTAGGTTTTCCAGAGAAATCGAAAACGCCACTTGTTCTGATTTTAGAGTATTCAGCGAAATACCAAAGATGCCAAAATCGACCAACTGACCAAATGATGATTCTAATAAAATAGACTTATGAGTTAAGGTGTGCTCCACATCTGTTTTTTCTCCTCTTTCTTTTTCATGCCCATCGCTTGTACTGTACATCGCCATGCCTCTGTTGGTTATGTTTTACACTCTTATGCCGCTGTGTTCTGCTGGCACCCTCAGCCATTGCTCCATCGAGGCATAATGTAACATCCCATTGTCAGACCCTCATTAAACCCTGGTTATTTGTGTATCTTTGTGTCTTCTGCATCGTTTACGTGATCTCTCTAACCAGATCAAGCTCAGGCAAGCCCACTCAGGAACGTAAGTGCAGGATCTCTGTTATTGCTCTTGCAGCTGGTCTTCAGCCTGTGGGTGTGTGTGTTGGTGTGTACGGTAGGACGTACGAGCATGCGCCGCTGTGCGTGTTTGATAGTGATGAATGAGTGTGCACACGTGGTTTCATCCCCCTGCTTACGTGCATGAATTCATTGCACTGCTGACTGGCTCTGTGCATTCACACTTACACTTATGTAGACCGACATTTTCTTTTTTTTTTGTTTAGGATAAAGCAATGCTCGGGCTCCACATGCTGTCGTTACGCTAATTTGAGCTATTCATGACTTAAGGTTGTGGTGGTTAATCACACTTATTTAACGAGGTATTTTTTTTATGTATATAAAGAGAGGCACTCTTAACAGGTGCTTCATAATTGCAGTCAAACCCTTGTACCCGACCTCTTGCTTTCAGATTCATTTTTCATTTTCGGATTCCAATTCAGTCCTCTACATAGTAAGTAAGTAAGTAGGTAGGTAGGTAGGTAGGTAGGTATTCTGAATGGCTTTTACCTCTACCTCCATTGTCTACTACTGGATTCCTGGTCACAGTGACATAGCTGGAAATTAAAAAGCAGACAAAAAAGCTTGGCAAAGGAAGCAAGAAACAAAGAGATTTCAATGACTGAGAGGTCAAAGAATACTGCAGAACCAAATGGCAAGAAGATTGGCCCAGCAATCCCCAAAACAGAATATATAAAATGTTATCAATGTTTAACACAGCCATGACTTTTTACAAGACAAGTCCAGACAATTATAACCAGTGCCGAATTGGTCATACTGCCCCACAAACAGACACCTCCTGTCTGGCGAACAATCCCCAAACTGCCGTTTTTGTGCTGCTTCCCTTACAATAAAAAGTGTTTTATTAGATTGTTCAAAACGTTCAGCCACCAGAAGTTCTTTTTATAGAATAGGGAACATGAAGGAGTTGTTTGAAAAGATTCCACCAATTAGAATTATAAACTTTTTTTTTTTTTTTAGATCCTATTCCAAAACGTGACAAAAAACCTCTTGTTTTTATTAACAGAAAGCTCAGACATGGCATATTTTTTCGTTCTAACATTACAGGTTTTTAATTAGGTAAGCAAGCCATAAAACAATCTGCCATGGATGGTTCTCTCTGCTGCGGTATGTCGGAATAAAAGCCCTGTGCAGGAACTTCCCCTTTTAAAGTTCTCTACTGTATCAGCTTCACTGGCAAGTCGTATGTTTTTATGCACCAGCAAGTTATGTCAGTATTAATATTAGGCGTATTGTCACGACCCTAATAGTTATTAGTTTCATATAGGCTAAAAAGTTCTAAATAGAATTATTCTTAAATTAGAATAATGTGGTTGAATATACCTGTTGTAGTAGTAATAAAATAATTGTAATTCTACTGTAGTAATTACAATTGCTGTTGCTTCATCCAAAAGCATGTTAATTATAGCTGTAAGACTTTGTTCTTGTTTTACGTGTGAATCTCATCATTTTATTGTTTCTTTTCTTTTGTTTTTACTCTCTTGCTTTAGCTACAGCCTCGTGTTAGGTACAGAGAGCTAAAAGAACTAAATAGCACTGATTTCAGAACAGTATGGACTTATTATAATAGAGATAGGAGTAATAGAAGGTTGAACTCCTTCTACAAAAATCACAGCCCAAGTCCAATCGAGGCCACTATATTACACTGACCTAATTAAAACTAGATCGGACTTTGAAGATACAGGAACCAGGTGGGGATTTTTTTTAGAGTATACAAAATGAGTCAGAAGTCACAGGATCAAAAGGGACAATGACATGAATGCCACAGCAAGTAATGGCTGTCCGGGATGTCCGAAACATGACCGCCATCTTGAAAGCCACCATATTGGATCAAGGCCAAGTTTTTCCAAAGGGAACGTGGTCATGTAGGATATCAAAGAAGATCAGAATTGTCTCAGATTGTTTGGCACAGTCAGATTTGTAATATCAATTGTGGTTCAAAATATATCAATACAGAAAGTTCGAAACTTTTGTCGTTTGGCACAAGTAACTGAAGATGGAATTGATTATTTTGATATCCAATGAACACAGCTGCCCTATCATAGCAACAGACTTCAACAAGCGACACCCAGAAAGATCCCAAGATTGACACAGCACTGTTACATCCCCAAGTTCAGAGAAACCGGGACTGTGGACGACAAGAAACGTAGCGATCATCTGAAAAAGGGCTACTGCCCAAGAAACCTCAACAATGGTTTTAACAGCCTTTGGGAAAAGTCCACGAT
>JAUZST010063416.1:0-22849 GCA_034779995.1 Parotocinclus haroldoi | reverse complement strand
CACACACACAGACACACACACAGACACACACACAGACACACACACAGACACACACACAGACACACACACAGACACAGTGGAGGCAGCAAAGGGGTGAGGGGGGCGCTTCATTACACAGGGGTACGAAGAGCGGAAATTGGGCAGCAGGGCAGTTCCTGCTGAGTTGCTCCCCCTGGCCAAGAACGCTGAGCAGCACGCTAAACAGAAGCTGGATGCATGCATGGAGATAGACAGACTGTTTGAGAATTTAGAAATCACTATAGTGTTTCTTTTACACAGGGCGCTGAGACACCAACTTTCTGTGGGTGGCATCTTAATAAACAGTTTTTGGCAGAACATTGTTTGTGTAATGAGATGCTGCTTATTTTTTAAATTAATTACTACGGTACATGCACATGGCAACCTGGCAGCGTACTTAAGAAAAAGAATTATATTATTACACCTGGGCCTCAGTTGACAAGAATAAAGAATTACGACTCAAGAGCTCAAGAATAAACTTTGGAAAGTTGGAACAAAGCAACAAAAAGAGGCAGAGCAAAGTGAGAATTTTAGAAACTCCCATAGTGCATGCTCAGCACATACTATATACGCTTTAGCTGAGACATTAAGAGTGGTAAAGTGCAGGTAACAGGAGCAGATGTAATGGACTGTGCGTCTAATCAGCTACTAGCAGCAGAAGCAGCAGCCATCTTCCCTTGGTGCACTTCTCCTCCAAACATGATTTTTTAAATTATGGTAACAATAAGTAATTTTCTTACTTTATAATTAAGGTTATGGGATTGAATCTAAACAGGCAAGCAATCCACCAATCAAATGTATTACACTTTTTGTTCTCTTACGCTTGAGTGTGTGTATATATATATATATACACACACTTTTATTATGTCAAATGGTGCAAATAAGGGGGTTTCAGAACAAAATGATTAGGCAGGAATGGGCAAATTAGATCACTTTGCTGTTGACACACCACTGAAACCATTTGCACTGAGCTTTGTGTATACAGTCCCACAAAATAATCATCAATGTTCCCTAATCTGAAAAGCTCTTGAGTCTAACAGACATGTTTCAGTATTAAAAAGCGCCTGCGTAACCTGACTGAAGCATCTCCAATTACAGGCGCATCAACCTGGCAAAACTGCAGCCCGCTATTTATAGAGCTAAAATAGCAAGCCAGCGGCTGCCGCATTAAAGTGGCCGTGAGCAATCTGGCACATTTCCGTCTGCATGAGCTAAGCTGCCTATCAGCAGCGCCAGTCCAACAATTCCAATGTAGAAATCTGATGTTTTCACTTGGTCTTTCTATGTGCTGACACGAGCTATCAGATATGAATGATCATTCTTCCGTATTTTCATGGCAGTTTTTGAAGCTAAACAAAAGTAGCACTTGACTACAAGCAGATATAGAAGAAAGAGGGAGTGAGAGGGCGAGAGATGGGGAGTGGGTGATGAATGTGACTCATCTCTAAGGACGCAAGCAGAGAGTACAGACTCGGCTGTCGCTGGCCACAGACACATGAATAAATAAAGGCATTATAATGAAGACAACTCGCCGTCTGCCCATCAGAAGCTGCCAGCCTGGCACCAAGGCCTGGGAGGGAGGACTAGAGGGAGGGAGGGAAGGAGAGAAAGAGAGCCCTGTCAGAGAGTGGGGACAGTGACAGGCTCTGCCTGACTGCATTAAATCACTCATCAGTACAGAGCTCAAAATTTCTATATCGATATGATACCAGGTTTTGGACTACATTGTTTTCCCAACCCTGCATACACTATCCATCCCCCCATTCATCCAGGTATTAAAAAGGTGGATAATCCATGATGGAATTTCTGGCCCATCACCCATTGGTGATAGCTTTCTTTTAATATAGAAGCTCAGTTATTTAATATATAGACATCTGAATGCAATTCAACAGAAGGGGTGTAATCTCAGGTGGAAATATCTCATTGACCACCATTTTCTTAGTCAGCTAATCAGCTTGTCAAAACTGATTAAAGAGATGGTTTGCAAACTTTGATGGAGGCGTTTCACACAGCCCTGAACTCCATCGAACAACTCAGTGGGTGTTCATTCGAGCCCAGAGTGGGGCGAGTTCCACTACAGTGGCCACTCTACACCTAGCCTGGCAAGGTACACTGAACTATGCTCAAGCACGCTTGAAGAGGTGGGCTTAGACATAGTTTATCTAAACTAAGTTAGACTTAAGGTACGGTACTTCTTATAGGTGCAGCATGAAATAGCACATAATGAACGTAATTGCAAAATCAATAATCTATAAGGCAAGAGAACTGCATGTTGAACCACTCCTAAACAAACAAACGAAAAAAGGCACATCCAACGGTAGCCTAGCGGTTAAGGTACTGGACTCTGGACCAGAAGGTTCCAGCCAAGTTGCCAAGTTGCCAAGTAGCCACAGTTGGGTCCTTGAGCAAGACCCTTAACCCACAAATTGCTTGGATTGTAATACTATATGAGCTGTAAGTCGCTCTGGATAAGGGCGTCTGCTAAATGCTGGAAATGTAAATGTAAATCCACTGTGCTGCACAAGCACTTCCGATGTAAACATGCTCAAGCTCAGGACACTTAAGGGTAATGTGATTGCAGGCCAGCAGAGGAGGGGGGAATAGGGACACTTTTAGCCTGGAATAACAAGACATGATATGACAAACCATGTTTTGGTGAACATTTGGGTGACCTCACACTGTTGATGTACGGTGATGTATTTGTATGACGTATTTAAAAAATAATACAAATCTGCACCCAACATAGCTGTGACTGATCCTACATCAACGGGAAGCCTGCCTCAATTTAGGAATATGACTGACTGAATAATATAATATATCGAATATTTAAATAACAACCAGTAAAAAACATCAAGTCATCCTAGTTACTATGTAACCTTCCCTCTAGCCTGTATTCCTGTCTGTTTAAAAACTACTCATAAATATTAAAACTTATGATTTAATATTGTTTGAATACATACATTGCTGTGCAAAAGTCTTATTCCACAATTAGATGATGTTGACCAATTTTAGAATGGCCATGCAATAACATTGCGGAAATTTAGACCCAGAACTTATAAACTTGGATGTCACCCCGTTATACTTTGTACTACTGAGCCGCACTCCAATCTTTGTGAGCTTTAGCATATCTTGGCCTTTGCCGGAAAAGTAGTTTCTTGGCTGCCACCCTTCCAAAAACACCATTCCTGATCAAGATTCCAATGGGTAGCTGTAAAAGAGTCAATCTGGCATCCCTGTGAAGCTGCCAGATTCTGCTATTGCTCAAGTGTAAACAGAGGTCACACTAAATACTACCATTGTAGCTGCTAGAAATTGCTTTATTTCTGATTGTTTTTTAGGTTTATAACACTGCGTACAGAAAATGTCCCGTATTTTCGGGTTGCATTCTAACGCAGAGAAATAATTATACACTTATTTTATCTTCACTAAAACAAAAATGGCAAATACCACTTTTTCAAATATTGACCATTGTGTCGACACCCTGCCCATGTTCCCTGCGTAGACTCCAGCTTCAGTTTGACCATGGTCTGGTAAAACATGAATGCCTGTCCTTAATCCAAACACCTCCCTGTGGGACCAGAGTAAGGCAATGATACAGGCCTGTCAGCATCGTCATCACACTGCCCCAACAAGTAACCTTCTCAATGCGCACCTACCCCCCTTCATCAACAGCATCAGGGACAAAATAACACACTGCCACGCTTCACTGTAATCCTATCCATTTCAACACCATCTAATTTTGTCTGAGTGTAGGCAGCGTGAGGGAGAAGGGTAGACCGACCAGGAGGATGGGTCTCATCCCAAAGGCTCTGGTGATGCTGCTAGATCAGAACTGAAGAAGCATCGGACACACAAAACTGGCCATGGTGACACTTTCTCCTGTGAAGGAAGTGCAGTGTCTTTAGGTGAACGAGGTGTCCGACAATGCCACTTCCCCTTGAGGCCTCCACAAGAACATGGTGTCAAGTTTTGGACAGAGAGAGGAGGAGGCAGGGATGAGGTCAGGTTACAGTCTCTTTGATCATAGCAGTATTGTGGTCTAAAAGACACCATCCGGTGTATCTTGCACATACACACTCACACACACATATACAGGATAGAACAAAGTACTACTGCTATCTACCATGGAATCAGCTGAGTGCATCACAGCTCCAGTGGAGCCTCTCTCCTGGTGTAACCTCTCAGACAAGCCTGCATGGAGGCCGGAGTTTATCCGAGAAACGCGCCCACTTTTTAGCAGCCCTCCCTCATTAAACACACAGCAAAGAGCGCTGGTGTTCGGCGCCGGGGAGCCCACCTGAATAATGCAGAAGACAAACAATGCTGGGTTGCAGAGGCAGGTATACAATACCAAGTCACAATAGGCCTTTATCTGATAGGCGTCCTGTGAGGGCCACAACGCTCCTCGCCCCCCAAAAACACCAGACTGTCTCTCAATCCCTTGTTAATACAAGTGAAAAAGGCTGCAAAGCCTGGCGTCCAGTTTATGACCCGAGTTTATCCAGTTGTAAAAGGGTTCTTGGCATTCCCTTGTCCGGCACGGTCAGACTAATCCTGTCTGCAGGGAGCTGATGGGGGTGTGCATGCGTGGTGGGAAAACAGCTGTCTCCCCCTCAGTATTGGGTGGGGGGTGAGAAGGAAGATAGGGGCCTCTCTGAGAACAAGCAGAGGAGCAGGTGAATAGGTTTTGCTTCTGAACCTGGGACGTGACACTTTGCTTTGATCTGCAGCACATGTCAAACAGCCATAGGGAAAATGCAACAACTATAGGGAAAAGATCAGTGGGACCCAACACACAACTGTAAGAGGGGGGGGAACGGAGTGAGAGAACGA
The DNA here is from genome assembly GCA_034779995.1 of Parotocinclus haroldoi. Taxonomy (NCBI): domain Eukaryota; kingdom Metazoa; phylum Chordata; class Actinopteri; order Siluriformes; family Loricariidae; genus Parotocinclus; species Parotocinclus haroldoi. The sequence goes on along the minus strand of JAUZST010063416.1, from coordinate 17,998 downwards.
GTGTGAGAAAAAGGGGAGGATAGAGCAAAGTCTGTGACAGAAGGTGAGAAATTAAAATAATCAAACAAGGTGTGAGCGCAAGTGTGAGAAAGGGGAAAAAAAACAAAACGATGAAACAGATGAAACTGGTGCCAATCTCTGGTTGGCACATGTACTAGCAAACTGAAAGTAGTAATTAATAAACATTTCAGTATCTACAAGCACAAATGTTCACTTTGCCTTTGCGTGTAAAAACCACAGACTTGACTTGAGGAAGCGCAGTATAATTACATTATTTGCACATTTCCTGATATGTTGTGACTGGATCGTCTAACATTAAAAAAAGTATCAAAAGTAGTCTTCCTTGTAACGAAACAAAAGGCATGCAAATGTACCGCTATAAACAGACTACCTAAAAAAAAAAAAAACTGATGTTTGTTTCAGCCTATAACAATAACAGAATGTTACCAGAGGACGGACCATGCGATCTGACAGCTGTTGAGAATTGACAAGCCAATCATTACTTAAATGGGGTTGTTGTAGCATAGTGGTTAAGGATTACAGACCAGGGCTTAAATCCCACCTCTGCCAAGCTAATATTGTTGGGCCTTTGAAAACAATTAACCCATAATCGCAAAATTGTGGCAATTTCTTATATTGCAACATCGGATTAGTTGCAAGTCGCTCTGGATAAGGACGTCTGTTAAATGTTGCGCAACAACTACTTGAAGACCAAAGAAGATCAAGGACTGCTAATTGTCATGGACTTTCCTCCAGAGCCACCGAACCCAAACCTAATTGAGCGTTTACCGAGGACAGCAAAAGTGAAGCATTGAGTAACATCACAAGATGTTGTTCAAAATACTGTTCTGCTGATCTGACAATCAAATTACGCAAAAATAAAAAAATATATGAAAAGTGGTGTCATTTCCAAAAGTTGAGGTTTCAGCGAAGTTACAATAATGTTACAAAAAGACAATGAACTTAACCTTAGCCTGTGCAAAGCAAACTTGCTTGGATTTACGGTCAGTGAAGAGTTTTGAAATGCGTAAACTTTTATTACACTTCATCATTCCCAGTTAGATTCCCAGTTAGGTCTATCTGAGCCACACGGCACATGCATTTAATGCATTATAGTAAATGGTATGTTATAATACTGTATCAGCCCTTAAACAGTATGTACAGTAAATACCTAATAGCATAAATAATTGTACGCAACAATAATTAAACGATAATCATCACAATCTGTATTATTAAAAAAAAGACATAAAATAATACATTCACCTTCACCTCACTAATCTAAACCATCTTCAGTTTAAAGTGCAGCAGAATCGCACTTTACAGCATGTTTATAAACTGTCAGAAGATGGTGCTTTGCTCCAATTCCGGGGCTGTGTGTTCTTTTATAGACTTAAATTGCTCCCCCAACCTTGCCACTGAATGAAAGAGGCTTTTCTAAGCCAACAGGCTGAACTGAACCCCTGCAATATATCTAACACTGCTGCTGAGTGACCTCTAACCTCAAGGTGCTACCTAAGCAACCAAATCCGGTTTTATACCGCTCTCAGTCTGACAGTAATTTGAGTCAGGGAGAGAATGGGGGGAGCAATTTGTCATATAAATAAATGAACACACTGATGATATCTACAATAATAAACTCTAATTAATTAAACAAAAAGAGGGATATTAAAGTTCTGCCAGAATCTCTCAAGCTTCTTGTTAAACCGAAAAACAATGGCATTACGAAATCAAACAAGCACCGGCCACATCATTAGGTACACATGGACAGTACTGGTTTATTGACATGGTAACTAACATGGTTCTAATTGGCTGATTAGATATTTGGGTTAAATAAGCAGCTGAACAGGCCTATCTAACAAAGTTGCCAGTGAGTGCATATCAAGATGTTAATATGTCACAGTATGAATATATCATTATATTACTCAGCCCTAAGCTACAGCAGTTAGCAGCTAAAGCCCAGAGCTTACAGTATAGGTACAGCGACAGGAACAGTGCAAGGTTTCAGCTTTTTCAGTGACCTATATAAGAGTGTTGCCTCATTAGCCCACAGCTGCAGTCAAATCAAAAGGTCTACTGCTCCTAAAGAATGCAAGACGCATTACTAATTGCTGTAAAGCTTTTCCAAAAAGGAAGGCTGCATTTTTAAAGTTAAGGACAGTCCTTACATGGTATGAAAAGTATACGACAGGTTTGTGATCAACGATCAGTTCTGGTTTAGTTTAGCTGCTTTATTATCATGTCACAATGTAGAACTTGCATTACCCAATATGCCTCAGTGCTGAAAAACCATGCACCTACTGGCTTATGCCTCCATGCTGAGCAGTGGGAGTTGAACTCTAGCTGGCTTTATACAGACCCAATGAAACCTGAACAGATTTTTTTTTTAGTTCAGGCTACAAACTGCTAAATAAAAATGAAGACATTAATAAACAACAACAAAGATCATGAGCTCTGTCAAACTAGATCTATTAAGGTTTCTTCCCTCCTAGACAACCCAAATTACATTTATGACTATTGTAAATATGATTCTTATTTGTTGATTTGTTGTATTCTTAAACAAAGCCAACTTAATGGCATCACAATACACAGAGACATTTTTACCTGCCTAAATTTGTTATTAACAATCGCTACTGGACAGTTTTGACCTGAAGTGGGTTTTTCCATGCTACATAAACAGTTTGAAGTTGCCCGAAATAATCAATTCACAACATGGGTATTAGTATGGAGCTTGCCTTTGTTCTTCTAAGAGGGATTTGCGTTCAATTTTGAAACAGGACTGAGTTTGGCTTCTGGTGTGAGACAATAATCCATGGCTCTTTTTTTTGGCATTCCAGTGCATTTTCATGATGTTAGAGTTGGAGATGGAGTTGAGGTTAAGGTTCTGTACATGCCAGCCAATTCCTCAATCAATGTTGGAAACAATTCTCCATAGACTTTGATTCTCTATAAAACAGCAGAGCAGATGCTTGATGAACTGACTTGCTGGAAGTGGAAACCTATAAAGGTGAGAGTCACTGGGGTATTCTGTTTGTCTATGGAGAACCTAGAAAGCTTTAAGTTATGAATGTGGTACAAGCGTGTGTCGCTAAGATAGTGCTCCATAATTCGTAGGGATGTCCACAAACCTTTGTCTATATAGTGTACCTTTAAAGGGAGGCTCAATCATATTTAGAAAGCTGAACCTTTTTTTTACAATAGCTAATAATAGTAATTAACTTATGGATCACACATTCCTGACTAACAGACTACTAATGGTTTTGCCTTGCAAGCTGATGGGTTAAATCTATAAATGTAAAAACATTGCACCGCAACCGCCTGAACATGTAGTTTACTCACAGCTCTATGAATGTGATGTGAACTGTACAAAAACAAACAAATAAAATGCTGTCCACTACTTCAGTCAGTAATACAGTGATACTATAGTGTGCATCAGCCAGCAACTCGACACTTAGCAATGCAGTCGTACACGACGGACAACTGGCAGCTGTGTGTATGTGATTATATAGCTGTGATGTAAGGAACACCCTGTTCATCAGACCCCCTCTAGGTCTGGAAACATCTGTAAGAGCTTAACAGAATCGCAGGCAGCTGAGATGACTGGCTGAGACATGAGTGAGCACGGTGGATCCGATTTACGATGGCAGATCCCTTACACCACGGTACCAGAGATCCCATTTTCATCTCCATATACGCAAGTATGACAGACAGAGCAGCATCACACTGTGAAAAATAAGGGGGGCATTATCAAACCATAAAGCACACGGTCTGAACTGGCTGTTCCGAGAAGATGCTGTTTTTGTAGATTAGTCTTTTTTCTTGTGGGGTGTTGTGATGAGGCGAGAGCGGCAGATGGATACAAGTTGGGAGAGTGCCATTTGCTGTTGCAAATAGAGCACAAGCCATGCACGTCAGAAACGGAGGCCAACCATCAGTTACCAGCAGTTGTGCTTCTGTACAAAATTTGATTAGTGCACCCCAAACAAGCATCACGAACACAAACAATTACTGATTGTTACTTGATTGAAATACTAACAAATGATAAGTAGCTAATCTAATAAGTAGCCAACTATTATTTTGAATCGCCCAGCGATTTTCCAGACTGTTCTGGCGTTACCACAGTATCTCGATATGCCAAATCTTGCATGAGCTTCATTTAAATGAATGCCATCAAATATTGAAAGCATTTATTTATTCAGAGCTAAACTATACGGCCAACAGTGTGAGTGTACCCAACATGCAAGCATTTATTCCACACACAAGCATTCACTTAGTGCTGGCCATTTCTATGTCCATGCAACTGATTTCAGCAAGAGAGAGTCTCTCTCTTCCATGCAGTCACAAGATCAGTAATGACAATGGGTCATTGGTTAGGGGATGAGGCCTGGTTTCAGATCTGGGCTCTGTGCAGGCCAGCAAAGTTTAGCTACACCAAACTCTTACAGCTTACTTCTTTTTGGACATTACTGAAACTGCAAAGGATATTCCACAAAGTTGGAAACAATGATCAGTGTACTTTTGTAGGATGGCGCTTTTGTTGGCTCAAACTAGATCCACTAGATTCTAAACCACCTAAACATTTCCGGCCCATTTCTCTTCCGCAAACTTTACAGTTGTTAATGTTATCGATTGTTACACTTCACATGTTGCACTGCATACTTGTCAATCAGATGTTGCCAATTGAAGTGTTCTTGAAGTAGACTTTCACCTGCTTCATAGTCCCATGTCTGCTTTATACAAGATAATGTTTGGAACTGCATGTTAAGCCTAGACACGTGTGCAGTGAAACTGCCGATTCTATATTGCATGAGGTTTCCAAAGTCAGTTGGAAGCTTTAGAGCTGAGCTGCATCCTATGAACTTGGAAAAACTCAAAACTGAGCTCTTCTGTACAACTAATTTAATTAACGTTAATCTACGAACATTTTGTGTCCACGCTTGATTTTTATGCACGATTTAGCAATGGGCCTCGCACCTTCTTACCTATTTGCTTTGCTACATCCTTGTGTCCCACAGTGTAAGCTAAGGACCTCTGATTCTGGTCTTTTGGCCGTTTCTAGGCTCAGGCCTTCCACTGGCTGGCAGAACTTGCCCACATCCACTCATTCTTCTACCTCTTTGTTCGTCTTCCAAGCTCAGCTAAACTATTTATTCTGGATATTTTTATTCCCTCAATCTACAAGTCTAACATATTATTATTATTAGGCGTGGCTGGAATTCACTAATTTAGTTTGTCAGGCAATTAAAATTCCACTGTATTAAAAGGTAACTTCCAGATGTTTTTTTTACATACATTTTTGTATTATTCACATTAATACTGCTGTAACACAAGAGTAAGTTTGGGGGACGGGGTGGGGGGGGTGCAGGTAGTGGCTGTGTAGCTCAGAAAATTTATATTCATAGTTACACCCACTTTTTTTTCCAAACAGAAAATCACATCATACTCTGTTAAAAAGCTTTTAATCCACATTCATTGTTTTAATGTCACAACAACTTTGACAGAGCATGGAGATAAATTCTGATCACAAAAGATAGAATGGTGCCCATAGATTAAAGAGTCATTAACAAGAGAGGCATTTATTAAAATGCATATTTGCTAAGGTAATTGGCCACTTAATCAGAACAGCAAAAAAGTTGCTCCCGCTTTACTTAATTTTTCACAGGCATGGTTCATCTCTGTCAGTGAACCATCTAATGGGGTTACCCAATGAACATGACCCCGCATTAGTGACTAGTGCCATCTTTCCAAGTGTAGACAATAAAAATCCTGTTACTGCAGTACAGTCATTACACCAAGCGCTCCACTGATTGGAGTTAAATGCACTAGAGCAAGTGCAATTCTTTTAGGGAACACTATGGTTCAGAAATGAACTTTTTTTTTTTCCCCCCACCAGTTTGATGGTCTAAGGCTTTCCAGATGCCTGGATATAAATATTAGGTACCACAAAGTGCTAAAAGTGCTTATTTAAAAGGAAAAAAGAAATTACTTCACTGACAGTATAACAACAGGATCGTGGGGGATTGGGGGGGGGGGAGGGTTTGGCAAGTTATGGTCAAGGCTGGCTTCACAGATCTTTCAACATGACTGCACGGTAGGTACTTAGCATGCAATTTGGGACAGATGCTTTCTGGTGTGTATGGGTAGAACTCATAAGCTTCTAAGGTTCAATTTTTCTTTTTTGTATATGTGAACTGTGCGAGATATCTATATCGTCTATATGATGAAATTGTTGAGGATTTGAAATTGTTGCTTTAGCTATGTAAGAGCCGACATTATTGACTAGGTCACAGTTCAGAAAAAAAAAAGACAAAATGGTCAGAAGCACACCCTGGTCCACATACTCACTGCACCATGTAACCAAGACAACAGATGGCAAGACAAAACAAATGTCACCAATTACACCATGAAAACCTAATTCAGGTGGTTGCGAGATGGGATCAAAACACTTGAATATTTTAGACCCATTATATACACTGACAAATCATCATGTAGTTATCATTCAAATCCCCAAAAAAGAGATTTAAAAAAATCAGAAATAAGACTTGCTCGTACCTCAAACATTTCTTTAACCATCGATTGTTCACCTTGAATCGAACATCTACAGGCAATTTCAACAAATAAAACTGTGTAAAAAACAGCTAGACCCAAATACTTAAATTCACGAAAACAACTATATTTCCATAAATCAATCAATCAATCAAATCTATCTACCCATTCATCGATCCATTCATCCATCCATCTATATATCTATTTAAATACATACATGCTTTATGGTCCATTTTCACAGCTGTCACTTTAATACAAGCAACGCAAAGAACCTCAAGAGTTACAATACAACATCTGCAGTAATGAAAACATATTCTCTCCTGTAGAGCACTTAGAAAAGTCAGGTAATACAAATGCATCCTCATTAGCCAGGATCTCTAGTTACATAATCTATGTCAACCTACTAACTGTCGGAGAGTTCCGTCTGCACATCGATGCAAAAAAAGAATACCAAAGCATTGGGGCTAACCTCACTGAGCAATTTAGACAAAGGTTATTTTTAAGCTAGGTGTGTACACATGCATACACATTAAGTCACTCATCAAAATATTAAAATGATACACACCTGCAATTGTTGGGAATAAAAGTTACACCAGTAATAGTGAAGAAGCAAATGTTCCTCAGGTTATTCAGGGCTTTAATAATGCCGTGGAATCCTTTAAAAAGTGAACGTGCATGTTCATCGGAAGACTGCTCTACATTATTAGCACACAGTTACCAGAGGACCCAATCATTCGCTATTAGACTGATAGAACGGTCCCCTGTTCTGTTGATATTATGATCATTTTGGAATGACCCCTATACAGTCCAAATGCATTACTTCAGAAGTACATCCTACTGTATTTGCTGATTAGGTCATTCCCTGTGACTTGTATTTATCTAGTTTACAAGTCTAGTATGAACTCTAGAGATTACTGAGATGCAGATTATTGAGCACAAATCCTAGAAGACTGTACAACAAAATTTTCAAAAACTTGGAATTGCCCTGCCCAATGCTCTTTTCCATTGATCGGCATTGCAGTATTCGTGAGCTTCTGCAAATTGTATCCTTTTGACCCCTTTTCCCTTCTGAAAAAGTGGTTCTTTGGCTGTCTGGTGCACTTTCAAGAGGAAAAAAAAATCTGATCTAGCTTCTTAGGACTGTAAAAAGGTCAGCTTGGCATCCCGATAAAGCTTCCAGATGCTGCTGCTGTTCAAGTGTAAGAAGAGGTCACAGTAATACTTGCCACTATGACCTACACTGCAGCCTTTTAAAAAAAATAGGACAAATGCCCTGAATTTTCTGGTTGTATTCTGATAAAGGATGTCATAAATCGAATCGAAATGTGGCCTAAGACTTTTGAAGAGTGCAGTATATGCTCACAATAGTACAGAGAATATAGAATAATACATCAACAAAGAGGACCAAGAGGGAATGCATGATCAATTAAACTGGATATGACACCACACTTCAAGCAAAATAAAAAGCCAGTTTGATCAATTAATCTTACAGAGAATGAATACATGCGAATTTAGACTGAGAAAACACTGATTTCTGAATTGAATAGATTTTAGAACTGATTAATACATTAGAAACAGTTCAGTCCAAGTCAAGATACGCTGCTCAGAAAAAAAAAAAAATACTATGAAGCAATAAAAAAAAGGACGTTATTTTTTTTTTTTTAGCTTATTAAACAAGAACATCAGAAAAGCAAACTAGTCACAGAAAGTTATTCTAGAATGCAGTAATGCAAACTTTTATTTAATTTGTGAAAATGCACGGCCCACTGGCCTGTGATCATATTGTGCTTAAACATGTTGTGCCCTAGCCCAGTTTCCACATCACAATGCGAGTTTTGTGGTGGATTAAAGTCACGCTTACAAAGCACAATGTACTTTATGGTTGAACATATTTGGGGGATTTTTTGGGGTGCTGAAACACAGCCTTCTCATGAACCTTATACATTTATTGATTATAAAACAACCATTTGCAGCTGCAATTTGATTCGCGTATAAGAAGAATTTTATAGAGGCAGATGACATTGTGTGTTCCATGCTCAGGCTCTGTTAGCAATGGCACTGCATGTGTACTCCAGGTCAACAGGTGTAAAAGCTGGCCTCAGTCCTCTACAGAAGAAAAAAAAAAAAACTCAAGACACAACCTGCTTTGATTGTTGATCATCTATGATGTATGGGTGTATCTCTTCTACAATCTACTTTGTGATTGTAGCTACATGTTTTTGAAGTTTCTTGATGTTCATGCTTTGACTGACAGTTCAAAGCTCCAGTAGGACTAACCGACCCACAGCCACAACCAATAACCTCAACAAAAGATTAACATAATCAAAATGAGCAGAATCACAAATACTGATCATACAAAGAAACAAAGCTGATTACAGCACCTTATAGTGGCAGCTCAGTGTTAAAATGCTGCTACTCTTACTGCCATTACTGTGATTGATCCATTTATCTCAAGTTGATGGAAAAGTAACTATAACTATATCCAAAAGTTCCATTGTTTTCCTTCTTGGACCTGTTCCTGTTCTGGAATATACAGAAAGAAAACACTTCAGGAGTTCAGCTCAAAGGGCAAAGTGATCTCACACAGCACACTGAGGGTCAGAGGGTATGCAGAGTATACCACGCCCCAATATACACTCAGCTATAAATCAATCATTGTGATTAATCATGGCCATGGTGACTGGGTTGACTGAAGGTGTAGTGTAACAGAGCAGTGTGAGAGCTGCCACAGAGCTAGGAATTAGGCCATCAGGTTTTCCCCAATCCCCCCACTTTGGCTAGGGTTACACCAAGCATGTAGTTAACCGTGCTCAGGAAATGATTCCTCTCCAGACCATTAAAGCACCATAGAATAATAGACATATCGAGGACTATGGCAGATGTATTTCTGTGCCCATAAAAACGTCCCTCTGAAGGTCTTTTGGCTTGCCAAATGCAACACCTCGAAGCCCAGTGTGGCAGCAGATTGTGTAAAGGCTGTGCGTTCCCAGACGCAGCACAATGTTAACAGGGTTAGTGCTAGGGACCTGGCTCTCCAGTTAAAGCCATATGAAAACGCAAAAATGCGAATTCTGCTCTGTAACAGCTCCCACAGGCCCTAATGCTGCAGGCCAAGAGAAGCTTCTCCTCGGCCAAACACTGGATCCGATTTCAACCCATTCAACTTCACTACTCGGAAAGTGAACAAGGAGGAAGAAAAAGAGTAATTTTTCACTACTAACGCACATTTTACTTCAAAGCAACCATGCAAAAATTATTTAATGATCCCACTGTTCTTTGGGTGATTTACTGAGCTATGGCACCTGAGCTGCAAATCATCTTTTGATTACTCACACGAACTCCGTCAACTCACCAAATTTGTCTCTACCTCTCTCCAGTTCCTCAAACCCCTCCATCTCTGGACTCCAACCCCAGCTCCCGCACGCACACGTCCAAATGTGCTAGTGCACCCCCCACCACCACCACCAAAAAGAAGGTCATCATGGATAAATGAGCTTTTCATTCTAAAGCTACTACTGGCGGACTTGACTCACTACAACCAGACCCTGTTGACTTTGGCACCCTGAGTTCAGTTGAGCGGCAGCACTGCACAAACACGAAAGAGATTCTTTGCTGTTTGAGCAGCAGAAAACCTCCAAGACACCTGGGGCTGGAGAACCTGTGAGCTGCCCAACACTAATTGCTTTAAAATACAGGCCTGGGCTTTCAGGCCTGTGTCATTGTAATGCTGCTTTAACTTGGCTCGCACTCAGTGAAATCAATACATCACGCTCTGAGACTCTCGTTCACCACAAATATCTTTATTCACTTTAACAGAGCGGTGGGAAAGTCGAGTCAGAGGCTGAGCATGGCAGCATAACTAATGTTGGGATTTTTCCATAGGGCTAGTTTTGCAAAGTTTTGACAGGCAGACAAAAAAGAATTAAGCAGCTATTAAAATAAAATAAATGCAATAAACATTCCAATTAACCATTAAGCTGGATGGAGAGTCCTCTTATTTATAGTCGCGATGCAATAAGGGAGAAATGATTGCAGAAATAATGATGTGAAAAGTCATAAACTACTAAGAAACATATGGAAAGATTCAGATAATGCTCAAGAAAAAAAATTAAGTCACTATATAGTCGGTAAGAATAAAATTACCAGCAAATTAACAAATCGGGGCGATTCAGAGTTACAGCTCAAAAACAAACAAAGAAAACGACCAGCATCGTGAACCTCCCTACTGGGAGAGCTGGCCTGCACAATTAAAATGATTTCAGATTTCCTCCTTGCAAAAGTCTCGGCTTTTGCTTGGAACAAGAGATTCATAAATCAGGGCTGAGAGTAATTATGGAGCTAAACTCCATCACTTCTCCTCCTCTAGTCAACATCATGATGTATTCTGTTTAGCAGCAATGCTGTTTCTCTTTCAGCGGCAGCTTCAGGCAAATCTCAAATTGCAGTATTCTGTAGCTCACCTAGTACTACTGAATAGTGAAACACTGATTTAAACCATTGAGGAGCCACTTATGAATGTAAATAAGTGTAAACAGTTCTCAAATGATTTACTCTCGTTCACCGTCACTCCCCCAATCCACTCACACGGGTATTTGTGTTACGCTAATGTGCTAATGATTAGAGGCCGCATCTGTACCTCCTGCAGTTCCATAAAGAGAGGTACAGAAGAATAACAAACAGCTGGCCGCCACAGGGATCCGAGTCGTCTTACACCAGCGCCTGTGACTGGCATAAGGAAGTTACACCCACCTCCAAATAATATACACTGACTCGGGACTGGCAATTCTCCAACACACTCTCAGCCACTTTCAAACGACCATTTGAGTGCACTTTATGCAGAAAATAGCCCAGGGTTCCAAGTGGAGCTGGTAAACTGTAAAATAGGCCACCAACAGGCACATTTATGAAATGCAAGATGCTAACTCGGTAATTAGATTGAGTTATTAAATGAGTGTGTTTACGTAAGGTCGTCAATGTGTACTCAAGCGCAGTGGTTTTTTAGCACTGCGGCTGCTTTAGAATTAAATCTGTCCCTGGTGTATTTTGTTGTTGAAAGCATTTCAACAAGGGAAATAAGGCACTGATGAAATTTAGGAGTCATGGGTCAGGCTGACCTGGCTCTCTTTAGACACAAACGTGAGAGAGCCCGAGTTCAAAACCCAGCAAATTACCTGGTAAATTTCACTGCTAAGAGCGCAGTCTTTAGAAGGATTGTACCTACTCACATTTTCCATGGATGTCATGGAACAGGTCTCACAAACAATGGACTCATTGGAATGGGCCGTTTGAACGCTCAAGATTTGTTCATCCTCTGCATTTTCTCTTCACACAAGCAGCACTCTTGATCATTTGTGAGCGATATGCTCATAAGCGGTTCCGACATCTTCATTTCTAAATCGTTCAAATAAATGTGCATTGATGCTGCACATCCTCCAACGGTCATTTCACTGCGCTCATGTTTTAAATGAGTCATCTCCACAAGTGTCAGCATGACTTTCTGCTATTGTTCACACAAGCTCTTAATAATTGCAAGGGAATTGTACTAGGACTTAACTCTGTACAGTGTCATGTCTGTCTCGTTGGGATTTTGACCATGTCATGCATCCACAATTGATTGTATCCGTTAGTGTGTGTGTGTAAAATTGCATAAGGCATCGACTTAACAGGTCATATAACAGGACAAACTCCATTATTGCTAAAAGGCAACAACTAATAAAGCGGCTATATTATAGAATTATAGAATTCGAATCAGATGTTATTATTTTAACTTGTGCAGTAAGATTGCTTTAGATGGCGAAGGGTGAAACACACTAAATATAAACTGCAGTCTCCTTATGTTTCTTAGCGCACCCCACGAGCAAAACCACTGAAGTCAAAACTCTAATAACATACACCCAACAGTTCTAAAGGATATTATAAATGTACGCCAAAACCACATACTCTCCCAAGTAAATAAATATGAATTCTAATGGATATGACTTGTAGAGGGAGCCAGACCATGTAGAGAAACAGCTCAATATAGCACAGGCAACACATCAAAACTAAGAGACAACATTGTAACACCTGTTCTGGGTTTGCACTGCCACCCCTCCCTCCCATCTCTTCTCTTCAAGCTATTGCAGCTTGTCACGAGGTGACCTGCTTCTTCAGCAGAGCTCCATTAGGCCTCCAGAGACGGGCTACCACTGATCTCAGCACAGCTGCACTCCACCACCAAACGTGTCTGTCAAACCCATCACACACCCTCTGATCCTCTACCAGCCAGCCCTAATTTCTGCCTCCTCCTTCTGTCACTTAGACAAACACAGGAAGTCAGGTGTGACAGAAGCCATGGCAGGACGGCTGTATGCTGGGCTGATTTTTATGAATTATGGAGAACGCTGTAAGGCACACTGCCTTCTCCTTAATTAGGTTTTGAGTGTGATGGCAGTCTCTATGGGAAGCCTAGAAGCAGCATGTAAGTCAACCCCTCTAATGAACACTGATACTCTTGGTATTGTGATCCATATTGGAACTATCTGCTGTGACGCTACACGAGAATGCAGAGGGGGATTAACAGCATCAATTAGTTCTTAAGAAGGAAGAATTAATCCACTCAAATTCCAATCGGGTCTATTCAAATAACCATCCATACACTGCTTCGTTTAAAACAGAAATTGCAATGTGAGAATAATAAATAGTCATCCTTTACTGGCAACAGGGTGTAATTGTGCAGATCGGAGCACACAAAGGTCGCCTGAAGCCTGGCCTAGCTAATTTGTTAATTAATCACGCACATGCCTGTATTAATAATGATGAGCACTAGATGACAAAAGAAAAACATCTGCTCTCATTATAGAATTCCTAGCATCACTTGTAAGACAAATTTAAATGTGAAATCAGATGGGAAAATCAACAGCATGCACATATGCATAAGTGAGGCATGAACAAGCAAAATACAAGTACTATCGTGTTTATTGGCACAATCTAACCAGGCATGAATTTAATAGCAAGGCTGCACCATAAAATGGACTGCGGAGAAACGCAGGCGATTATCAAATGCTAACAATTAGATATTAAATAATGTAATTGGCAGGGGGAAGTTGGGCTTAATTGCCTGGGATGATACCAATCAAAACAATGGCAGCATGGATCACTTCACAAGTTAATGGCAGGCAGTAGCAACACTCCTGTAAAACTTGCAATTAACTTGACAGCTTATGCTCAGGAGGAACAGCCAGATTCTGGCACAAGGTTTTGTTTACTGCTCCTTGTGTTTAGAAAAAGCAGGGGGGTGCCCATGGATGTTAAAATGTAGAAATCAGTTTAATGATGATGACAACCACTAACACTTACAAAGATCAACAGCAATGCTGGAGTAGTGAAAAAAGACACTTTATTCAAAACACTAAAAGCTTGATGGTTGACCCCTTTGTGCAGGGCAGTGGTCTAACATACCAGAAACAATTGCAAAGTCCTGTAGGTTTCCAGAAATCACATGCAGCCATGATTGGCCGTGTCTGAATGAGAGTCAAGCGATTATCCCCAAAGTGCTGCAACAGAAATACCCCATTTAGCTATGAAGTCTTTATATTTATACCTACAGCCATTTCTCTCCATATACATACAAACATACATTAACCTACCAAATCAGCTAATGACATGTCAGTAGTCTTGATTGGCTGCTCTGGATAAAAATGTATTGTTGTTCATTGGTTTGGTTTGAACTTAACATTCTTTATAGAAATACATTTCAAAATATTAATTTGAAAACATGTAGCGGAGCAAAAGCTCTGAAATCTTGAACTCTTCCAAATACCATTATGTTAAGAAATATTTAAACAGGTTTTACACAATATTAACAAGGTTTGGTTACTGTTAAAACACAGAAAATACAACCTATACGTATCTCACGTTTATGACTTAGCAGTAATACACTGCTAGAAAGGATGGCTGGAGGTTATGGCCATTTCCAAACAACCAAAGAAATGATGCTGAATATTAATAGAACTAGTTATTTCTAATAACACAGATAAGAGCACATATATTGGTTAGGTAAATTCTTTTTATTTTCCTTGTCATTAATCCCAAAAGTAAACAATTTCAAGTAAATAATTTCAATTGTTTAAATGTATGCTTTAGGTACTTTAAAATCATAAGAACAGCTTTAAAGTTTCGCATAACTTAATTGTCGGCAATGGGCTGGCTTAATGTATGGATGTCAGTATCGGCTCAGCTTGGGTTTATACTCAAAGCTTTATTATCTGTATCACATCACAAATGCAAAAACGTGGGCTTAGTGCACTCTTTGTGATGTATATTATTGTCAACAGAACATGCTGTGATGAGATACTCTCTGTTTTGAATTGGCTTTTATGGAGATTAGCATCACCTTAACTTATTAAGCAGGATATCGGAGCCGGAACAACTGTTGCAGATTAATTTTGAAAAGATTTAAAGCCAAACACCCACCGAATTCTGCCAGCATGTTTGATAATTGTTGGTTGTGCTACACAGTCAGCTGTAAAATCTGGCAACGACAGGAATAATTAAAGATCAGGTACGCAGAGAAAAAAACAAACATCATTACAATAACTCCCTAATGTTATTAAACATTTAACAGTGTTACAACCATCTTGACACTGATGTAATATTAAATACACATACTGCATACATTAACGTCTACAGAGGCTGTAAAATGCACCGAAATTCCTCATGTAAAGAGATTATATAGACAATAATGGTTCACCATGTAGCAACATATTCTTTAATACATTTTTGCTGTCACCTCTGGCGTCTGCATTTCAGATCTGGACATTTGCATCTAGTCATTTGGCAGAGGCACTTATGGAGAGTCACTTACAAAATTATAATACAATCTTTTAATCCAACTGTGTGTTAAAGGCCATGCTGAAGTGCACAAAAGTGACAATTTGGCAGGGCTGGGGCATGAATCATGCACTTTTTGATTAGTGATCGAGTACTACAATATTACATTACATATTTTAATGCACTTAGAATTGCTGAACTATCACGGTTATTGGTTTTGATCATGCTGCTTTGAGACAATGTCTATATTTAAGCAGCGCATAAATAAATTGAACTTTTCACCTTATAAAACGCAACGTTCCTTTTGTGGATTTCGTCACACAGACTTTCCAGAGGCATCTTGGTAACGAAACAAATACTAGATTGAGAATATTTGCCAAAATATTACAGATAGGCCAGCGTCTATAAATTAGCTATGACACAAAACAACCCCAAAACATGGCTGTTATTTCTAGTACATTAAATGTACAACGCAACTTGAAGGAAAACAGAATAACGAATCCCTTCTAACTACATCCAGTGACGAGATTCGTTCGAGCACATTTAATGACAAGCAGAAATTCATCTGTGGCAATGCAGTTGTAAATTTCCCCCTGCAGCCAGTTCTTTTTCCAGAGAATATTACAGAGATTAAAACCAGACTGAAAAATTCAGCTGTGGTGGTCCTCCCAATAACCAGGAAACCAAATCGCTCTTGCCAGCTTTGATTCTGGATCCGAGTGCCTCTCATTGTGCTCCAGCAACCAATCATTTGTGGGCAAGCAAAATTCATTTTGTGTCCTAAACATAAAGCTGCACACTCCAGTCTTCTATTAAAAACAGGAGGCTCTTTAATTAGGTTTTGCTGAGGCCAATCACACTTTCCCTTTAGCTTCTCTTTGGCCAGCCTGAGCATTTGAACTTGCAGCTTTAGCCAACCTCCTGCATCTCACAGCATACTAAAAGCTGCAACACATTGTAACTGTGATATAACATAGGGAACGTGACAATTAAGCAATTACAAACAGTCGTAGCACAAACCATATTGGGTTTTTTTTTTGTTTTGTGTAAGTATTTTTAACGTGTGCTATATCCAGCTCTAGCGTGGACAGATCACAGTTATACTGTTATGCTGCCGGTGAACAAACCGATATGGTACACAAGCATGATTTCAGAGACTTAACTTAGTAGCTCAATATGTCAAATTACACCACAATAGCAGCAAATTACTTTGGCATATTAGGCGCATGAATGTTAGCCAGTTGCACAGTGGTTAAGAGTGTCACTGTCTGGGACTAAAATTACTATTGATTTATTAAACAGTAGCCAATTACAGGAAGACCACCATTTTCTAAGGCTTTTTTTTTATTACTCCCAGGTACCACATCATTACTGAGACATTTAATGATTTTAGACAACTGGCTCAATTCTGTGATGCTTATTGATACGTCAAAACAGAAAGCTTTTACTGTATTTACACTGTTTGGCCCAAATACCAATTCATATAGTGGAATAAAAATTAATTAACCATGAGAAATTACACAGTATAGGTAAGCATGGTATAATGACTATCCAAATCATTCAAAGTTCTTAATTACAATAAATAACAACACAATTAATTTTGATTCAGCAAATGGAAAAGTTTGTACTCTGCTTAAGAATACAAGCACCGTGCAGGTTTTAACTACAAATACCTATAAGTGCAAAGTGCCGGTCATTTGACCACTCGGACTTCCTACTTGTAGTGCCACAATGGATTTACCAACCTAGTGTTTAAAATGTGATATTGCATGGTCTGTTCTGGTAAACATTGTTACCAGAACAAACAAATGTAGTGTTTAGTGTTTATTTAAGTGGATTCCTCTTGGTTATGTGCAGCTAGCGAGACTAGATGTTTCCATCGTGCATGCTTACGTTTTGGTTCTACAGTGGGTGTGATCATTCGTGTGTGCTTGTAACTGCAGAACCAAGGTGCTGGTGTGTGTTTCCTGGAGGCTGGCGATGTGCTACAAGAGTTTAGGCTTTAGATGTTGTGTAGATGTTACTGTCCCACTAGATTGTATTGTTTGCATGCAGTCTTCTTGAGAAAATAATTTTTTACTCTCATACAAACACACATTTATTATACTAGCTATGGTCCGGTCAACAACCATTCCGATCACCCACCTGTTTCACAGAATGTACTGTGTTTATAAGATGGTGCATACATGTACAGCCAAATGTTTGTTAACAACCAAAGATCCTCTAAAACACATCATCGCCATATGACAGAAAAATCCCCACAAAAACATTTTGACTAACCATGCCAAGGCAACCAAACACTACCCACCTGGACAGGCACTGTTGAGGCTAACAATCTATTTGTGAAGCTATGTTGGCTAGTTAAATAGTAGGTTCGCTCCAATATTTCAAGCCCCTATGTGCTCAGGCAGGCTGCTGCACTGTGGGGTGCTGGTGCAGGCGTACATTGGGAAGGAGCAGACTGTTAGTATCTTGTCTGTCACCTGCTGTGTGTCACCAGGCTCCTGTCATTTCCTTTCATTCATTTTTCACAGACGCTTAACACTTAGATTCGCACTCGCGTCCATACAGCCCCCAACACACACACACACACACACACACACACACACACACACACACACACACACACACACACACACACACACAC
>JAUZST010063405.1:0-22850 GCA_034779995.1 Parotocinclus haroldoi | reverse complement strand
ATTAATCGTACCAGCCGCTTATTAGGACCAAAACCATCCCGTCCCGATGTGCCCCCGTTAACCGGATTCGACTGTATATATATATATATATATAAATAAACATTCAGCAGAGATGAGAGATGCAAACATCTGTTATTCTAACATTTAAGACTTAAAGTGAAATGGCTGTGCAAAAGAGAAACGATTTTCAGTACCTGTCTAAAATTTGGATTGGCATTGGCCCGCTGTTGGTTTAAACGTGTAACCCTGAAGCTTAGCCAGTTAAAATTGTACAAGGTACCAACATTTAGGGAGGTTTGCCTTGACCCTGTCGCCTTAGGCTTGCTCAGGATGGGACTGGCTTAGGTAATAAAAAAATCGTATAAAATCGGTTTATTTTATACATCGGGATCTTATAAAAGCATCGTCACGCATCACACGCTAGCGATCACATGGTCAGGGTTTTGCAGTCCGATGCAGTCAAGACGTGTAGCTCCTCGTTCTGTCCCTCCCTCATTAGGTAAAGCCCAAGACTGGCATCGTGTTCTTTCATTAATATGTACTGCGTTTAATAATTCATGTCATTTTCCAGTAATGCATCACTAATTACAGGACCCGTCGTCATGCCGGGGGTCTGGATACGGCGTGTAGCGAGGTGTAACACCCTGACCGAGGAGCTAATAGATGTGGAAGATTTCCCAAAAGCACTGTAGTGATCATCCTTTATGTTCGGATAGAGTGTTTATGACGCCTCCTACTCCACCATGTCCTCATACCTCTGTTCTACAGCACGTTAGGGAATCTGTTTGACTAAAGGCCTGCTGAACCCTTCATTTCCTTTCATGCTAGACCTTGATTCTTAAGGAGCGCTGTGTCTGTAGCCGGGCGGGCGCGTGCGTGTGTGTGTGTGTGTGTGTGTGTGTAACGGTAGAAGTGCATTCATAATGCATCTTTAAATGCTTTTCCGTTGATTGACCTCTGTTGTGGGACTGAGATCAGTGAAGATACTCTGTGTTTATGAACACCAGGCCACGGTCGTTCCTCACTGGGCGAAACTCAATATCTCTCAGTGCTGCTAATGAGCCATGAGAGTTCATCACTATTAAACCCACATCAGAGAAGGCCATCTCTCTCGCTTTCCCTTCCTCCCCCTCGCTCCATCTCACCTCAACTTCAGGGAGCCAAAGAGCCTTTTTTATGAACTGACCCACATTTGTGCCACTTTAAACACCGCACCATTACGTAATCAGGTAACAATGAGCTATACCTTTCGCCTCTGGCTTTGGGAACATATGTACCATCTCAATAGATCGTTCACGGCCCATACCACACCACAAAAATACAGGCAGGGGCAACTAAAACAAACAGCTTTACTGCTTTTCGACATATATCGATATATCGAGCTGTACCTGCATCGAAATCTCCTACTGCATATATATTTATATACAAAAATCTATCCACAGTATGTAATTAAAGAAAGTTTTGCTGGCATTCGAACCTGTAGCGTAGCCCCCAAATGGCAAACGCAAACCCACTCCTGGTAAAATTGTGCAAATGTATTAGGCAAATGTATTAGGCTCCTGTAACTAGGGTTCAACTCCCAACCTTGTGATGTTGAGGGCTGCGTAGGGCGATCCAAAAAGAGTGGACTGTGTCGTGCTCTGCTTACAGAGGTGACGAGAAGAGGGTAGAAACCAGGTTTGAGGTTCACATGATCTGTCCCGAACCCTCTTCATTTCCCCTCTTTGTCCCAACTGGCTGGTGGGGTGAAGGGATCTTCCTTGAAGCCAAGAGTCTCACAAACACTGGACATTCTGTCATGGCAGCGCATCGCCTACGCAACTACACAACGCACGCCTACAACCTGGACACACCCAGAAGAACGAGAACATGGCAAACTCAAACCTGGCTTGCTGGAGCCGTGTGAAACCGCAAAACTGCTGTTCATTACACCGGACAGGACCAGCAATTAAAGAACCAGCTACATGCAGGCCCAGGTCTATATGCAGAACCATAACAAACAAGGAAGTAAAAAGAAAACAGCCCTGTTTCATGAGATTACGGACACTTCTGCTACCCGAGTGTAGCACAACCTCAGACGAGCGCTGTCGATCCACAGAGATTGGGTTAGAGTAATAAAGCACGCCGTATTGACATCTTCCATGTGTCTATTGATTTTGCATTACGCCGCTAACAAGCCAGAGCCGATATTTTTGTCATCGACAATCATCCTAACGCTGGAGCAGACAATCAGAGACACGCACAAGCACAGGAGGTCAAATCATTTAGGGCCCTCTATTAAACGATCCGTACGATCGCGGAGGCGAAGCTGGAATACGTTACGAAACATTCCCACATCCCCACCGCAGGGAGGCGTCCCAAACTCTTCCTCGACGAGGGACTCATTTTGTCCCTCACAGGATGGCCAGGGGATGATTTTTCCAACCTGCCTCCCCTCCCTCAGATGACACAGCCAGCCACGCAACACCCAACTGGAATCCGCCACCGTTACTCGGTCGACTCCGCTGCACGAACCCGTTTGAGAATTACGAGATTCGTTCGGGTCATTCTCTTCACCCTAAACATTCCCCCGTGATCCACATACAAATTGATTCCCGTCCGTTCTTTCTGCTCGCTACCAAGTGGAGCCGTAGAACCTAAGTGATCCACTCTTGAGATCGGCCTTTTGAGAGTCAGTGACCCAACAGTAAACGCCAGCGGACCTGTTTGAAGCTTAAGTCACTTGTTTGTTCATAGGACACGCCTGATCTTGTGCAAAAGTCTGTGCACCCCATTTTAGGCGAACGCAACCTTGTCATTAGCGCAGAACGAAATACATTTTGTCGAACCATATTAACAATAAATCCATTTAAAGAGATTTCGCTGGGTCTGGAAGTTGAGACGCATTTCTAGACGATACAAGAGTCTTCTTGTAAGGTCTCAATACTTAATTAATTGGCTAATTGTTCATGCTGTCATATTTTGGGTCGTCCCCCCCCCTAAAAAAAATGGCTGCGCTACTGCACACGCCTGCACTTTTTCCACAATGTGCCCGAGCAGCTTGCTGATTTAAAGCAATCCCACAGCGAAGCCTTTTACTATAGCAAATTTTGTAGCGTGTGTACTGAATTGTATTCGTAAACAGGAAAACCGGATCGATTATTTCTATCAATATATTAACATCCGGCATTAGCGTAAGAGGGATCACATGCCAGGATATCAGATTCGTTTGTGCACGCAGGCCGGGTCACAACTCTTCTACGCTAAGGCTTATAGAGAGCTAACGCACAACGTTTATTTCACCATCAATTCCGAGTGAAAATGTTTTTAAAAGTCAACGCTGTTAAAAACAAAGCCGGTTCCGCCCTGACGCATGCGCACCTGCAAAGACGAACGTGTGCACATAGTGCGCGCTCCCGTCTCCAGCCTTAAACCCCAAACTCGTCGTTTTTCTCCACGGAGCTCTCATTTTTCACCCTGTCGCTTTCCCTTTCTCTTCCACAGACCTTTTCTCCTCGGTGTTTTCTTTTTATCTGCGTCTGACACTCGCCATTTTTCAGCCAAAGATCTGCTAAAACCTGCTTCGCTCACCCTCGTCTCATAGACCAGGTCTGCGAGAAATAAAGCCTTTCAGGATTCAAATTAGTATGAATAATAAGGTTTAGACAAGCACAATAAATGCACAATATAGCTACCATAAGTGCACCGATTACCAAAACCATTACCAAGACAGCGATATATATATATATATATATATATGAATACAGATACATATATAAACCCATAAGCAACTCCATGTCTATTGTACATTTGTTAATTTAATATTCACATTATTTATTATTATTATTGTTATTATTATTATTATTATTATTATTATTATTATTATTATTATTATTAAGGTCTCAATTTGTTCCCATAGTGCTGGAGAGTGGCGACTGAGAGTGATGGGACTTGAACCCTTAACCTTTTGGTTCCGTATTTCTTCGCATAACCACAAAGTGGTTAATTTGGCACTATTTGGTTTTCAAGAGTCGTAAGCCACCACGATCAAACGAGGAAGAATGGGTTTACATAAGTGTCACTTCTTCATACTCTCTACTGTTAGAACAACATTACAGTCATGTTATTAGTCCTAAATAAAACGCCGACAGCAGAGACGTGGCACGAGCCAGATAACCCGCTGGCTAAGGGGTCTGTTCAAGGGCCCACACTGGCAGCGGTGGAACCTGAACCGATAGCCTCCTGCTGAATAATCCTGACGCTCACGTGAATCATTATTATTTGGGCTAAGAATTGATTCTTGTTTGGTTTTTGGACCTCGTGTTAAAATGTATTATCCATATCACTCGGGGAAGGGAAGAAGAAAGTTCGGGTAAAGTATGCTGTGTTTACAGACCACGTTAAAAACCGAACCAGTGACAGCAAAGGGGTTTGTTCATGGGCCCACAGAGACAGCGATGGGACACGGACGATCGACCGATGTGGTTCGGTACATTTTGCCTAAGCATAAGGGTGCGAGGCAGGAACCAACAACAGTCACGTCATTAGGAATTGCGTGCATTTTAGAAATGCATCGCTTCTAACGACGACAGGCAAATTTATAAGAAAGAGAAATGTGACACAGATACAGCAAATTCCCTGCTCACAAAAATGAACATGAAGCGTTTGACTTCATTTCATCCAACAGGATGATCAGAAAAGCAAATGAAAAGTCAAAGAAAGTTGTTCGATTACAGAAATGGGATGAAAACTCAGTTATGGGGATTGGGAAGCGTGGGATATGTTCATGGGCTGGACCAAAGCGCGTCAGTGTGGACCAGAGATGACTGTTGAGTTTGACTTTGAGTATTGACTGTTCAGTAGGGTGTGTGATTACCCAAGAGTGCCAAAACGCACTGACAGTGACGTGGCATGGGCAGGATCCGATTATCCAGCGGCTCTTATGGGATCCTCTTCATATTCATTGGGAAATATGGTCTCATTTTTGGGAGCCGTGTAAAACAGCACCATTATTCAGCGCTACAGTAAAGATGCTGCCTTGTAGAGCCAAAAGAGAGCAGAGTTTGAAACAGTACGACACTTTACTAGCTTCCTTACAGTCTGTTTCAGAGTCACAACAACTGGACCAAAGAGTAAAACGAATGGCAGGCATATGAAACACGATTTGTGCTAAAATGCAAACCCATCATGCTCAAAACAGAGCAAAATTCGGGCTTGTATACTAATGTGTCTAAGGTACATCAACAAAGATCCTTTTATAATATTGAACTCTAATAACAATTTGGGTTATCACCTAATAAAAGGTACCCAAAACAAGCCATAAAATAAGCCAAAAACTGCCAGAGTGAAACTGTGTGATCCTTTGGACCTGCATTCTCATCAGTCAGGAAGGTTTTGCATCTTTATAATCTGGGGTTTTTTTTTGGCATCGGGCCCAACCTTAGGAGAATCTGACCCTTCACAGACTTCCCTAATTTCTCCTCTCGTTTGCTCCATCCTTTACATGTCACTTCCACCTCGGAATAAAACGCGTAATTTCCAAACACTGTGCGCACGACGCGGTTTTTATCAAAGGTCCAATTTTCACGGAGCCTGCACCAAATCACATCCAGGGTCCAGTCAGGTAAAAAAAAACAGGTGCAAATAAGTATCTAAATGCTCCTGTTTTGCTCCTGATCTGTTCCGTCCGTCTCTCTGCAGCCTCTCTGCCTCGCTCTATCCTCTCTCTGCGCGCGCTGCCATCCGCCGGCCCCGGAATCGATCTCCGCAGGATCGATATCGCGGCATGAATATTCCCGGGCCGGCGCGCCACACTTTAGTCCGGGAGAGACGGAGCCGGAGGCAGAGCGGAGCGCAGAGAGCTGAGGAAACACACGGACACGGAGAGAAACCAAGGAAGACGGACGCACGGAGATTTTGAGAGAGTCTGCGCGCCCATTTCTTATCTCATCTGCAAAGCGGTTTGGATCCAAATCAAACCGCGAGAATTAAGGATTTATGATGGACCCCACCGGTTCAGCATGCAGTAAGAGATCCACAGTGCAAGTGTGTGTGTGTGTGTGTGTGTGTGTGTGTGTGTGTGTGTGTGTGTGTGTGTGTGTGTGTGTCAGCGTGGAAGAGGAGTGAGCCTTACCGGAGAGCGAGCGCGCAGCTGGCGGGGACTTGAGTCGCCACGCTCGGAGCTCGGACGCGGTTCTGGGCAGGACGAACGGCAGCGGCAAGGGGACGAACATGATCCTCCTCGGTCTTCTGCCTCGGTCTGGATGCTGTTTCTTGTTATTCTTGTTTTTTTGTTTTTCTTCTAGCCGATGGTTTCTTGACCGGACTCTTTCTAATCGCCTCTTTCGTCTTCGCAGCTGAGATGGGATTTCTTGATGCTCACCGTTTGGCTCGAGTTTGGCTGGGTTCGGGGTTTTTTTGGCATCTTACACCGAGTTTGATCAGCGTGGCACACTTTGGCATCGCGTTTGCATTTTTTTAGGACGTGTACATTCAGGGTTTGGGCTGAGACACGCACACAGGCGGACAGACTAGGCTACCGACAGGCATTTAATATTCACCCAGCATTTAGGTTTGAGCTCCTCAAGAGTTACCGAGCTTTTCTAGACATGGTTATGAGTTCAGATGCTGCAAATGAACCGCCTAGGTCGCTGGCTCTGGCTTGAACTTTGGTTTGATTTCCCTTCTGGAAAACAAAAGCCAGCGCGCTGACCCTGTCTAAATAACACAGCTGTTGTGTTTAGTCTTATTTGGTGTTAAGCTATCGCCCTTTTATGAGCTCCACGCCACACGTTCGCATTCGCACGGCAAAAACGGACCGAAATCCGCCCTAAAAAAATGGCCTTGTTTTGTCTTATCTACCTATAAAGCGTCAATAATAAGGCAACAAAATGCGCTCTCCGGCGCTTCTCGCCCCTCCCACCGGCGCTCTGTCACACTCCTGCTAATTAAAGCGCAATCAATCGATACGAAATAAATAAATAAATAAATAAAGGAAACAAGTAAGTAACACGAAAACGCGCCGGGAATATCAGCAAAGCAGCTTGTTTCGTCGGTGGGATTTTCTTGGGTTTTTTTTTTTTTTTTGAAGATCACTTGCCTATTTGCCCGTCCGTCCGCCTGCGTGTTTTGTTGTCTGTTCCCGTTATGCGGGAACCCCAGTGGTTCACTCCCGAATGAAGGAGCGCTCTGCCTGCGCGCTGCCCGCCGCTACAACTCCCACACATCAGCACCTCACCCTCCACCCCTCCCAACCTCTCTCTCCCTCCTCCTCCTCCTTCTTCTCCTCCTCCTCCTCCCACCCTCCATCCATCTCTCTCTCTCTCTCTCTCTCTCTCTCTCTCTCTCTCTCTCTCTCTCTCTCTCTGTGAACCCAGATGGTCGACATTGATTTTGTGGCTTCCTCAAACCTTCAGCGCGCCGTGATTGTCACTGTAATGTCATGGGCTACATTCCCCAAAAAATGCGCGTGGCCATATGTGTACTCAGAGACTTCCATACTTAATGTCCTACCAGGTGTCGAGCATCACACAGTGCTGTGTGTTTTTTATACACTGCCTGACCTAAAAGTCACCATTTGGATTGTAAAGTAATTTTACCTTTACCTTACTTTGACATTTACAGCACTTATCAAAGGCCCTTATCCACTTCCAGCTCATACAGTCTTACAGTTGGAGCAATTACGGGTTAAGGGCCTTGCTTAAGGACAAAACTGTGACAGATTTGAACCCCGGGCCACCAGGTCCACAGTCCAGTACCTTCACCGCTAGGCGACCGCAACACTTAATAGATAGAGGTAGCCACTGCCGTGTTTCGTTTCAGCTGGCAACAATGCATTTGACCCTAACTCAGACAGCCAGCTGATTCCGATTTATTAAACGCGGTATCCCGAGATGCAAGTGGGTTTCAGAACGTCAAATGATTGCCTCGCCGCGCAGTAGATGCCGGAATGACTGGAACTTGGTTAAGAACTGCTGGACGTGATCAAAACCTGGAATTGTGGTGATGAAACTGAGCTTCGAGAGATGCTTTAATGCCTGTCTGGGCAAGTGATGACGGAAACTCGCATGGCCAAAGGGAGAACATGCAAATTCCGCACAGGGGGAATCCAGGGTCAGGATCAAACCAGGGACATCTGCTTCTGAGATGAATGTAAAACGAATGGAGTACCTTTGTGCTATCAAACTGTTTTGTGTAAGACAAGAACAGCATACTTTATAAAGTCTATGATAATAAATGCGTAAATAAAAGTTTAGCAAGGAGAAACGGCTCTCGGACCTCCATTACTGAGCCAGACAAACTGAAAGTCGTTACTGCTCTGCCGTTGCCTGTGCCCCCTGCCACTCAAAACAGGAGCTTTTGGGGCCCCTGGCAAGTTAAACCCACCCCAACGCCCAACCCCCACCTGCACCCCCTGGATGACTTTAAATGACAGCAGGCTTGTCAAATGGCTGGCATCAAACTTACAGAAATGATTTGGAAACAATTTGTTTCACTACCTTTAATTTATTACAGGCACTCAGGCGGGACAGCAGTCTAAGCTTTGCTTGCACACCACTGCGGTGACCCGAGTCCCGGCCGGGTCAGATGTCACGTGCAGGCACGAGGGGAAGCTGGTCAGGGATCGTTTTTAGGGACCGGTTTTACGCTGAAGGTTAAACCTGCGCCAGGGCCGTGTTTTCTGGAGACGGATGCCAAAGCCCCCCCTGAACCCCGACTGGGATAAATCCTAGAACACGGTACAACTATTAACCGAGTGTAACACTAACAGCAGTACATTTAGCACTGGATTGTGCAATTGTGGTCCAGTCACTTCCAGGGATACGCAACAGTTACAACCCTACTTGTTACAAATCCACGAAATAGAGGATCACGGGTGTTTAAGGGTCCAACAGGGGCTGATACAGACGATGCTGGGACTTCTGATCAATATCCCACTTCCCTGGCTTTAACGCTGAACCTGCGAGCCACAATGCCATCACTAGGATCATACCATTTACAAGGCATGGCGGGGGGGATGCTGAATAACGTTAAAATATTATGTTTAAGCCATATGCTGGTAGTCCTCGTCTTGCGTTGGTCTGACTTTATGATATTTCAACTTCAAGTTATTTTTGGGGTGCAGTAATAAACAAATGCACATTCTTTCCCATGTGGGCGTCATGTGGCTCGTTTTTAGGAGTGCCGAGACAACTTAGGGGTTCTTGAGCACCCCTAAAAGGGGACCAGACACAGCTGAACTACCACAGGCGCGGGACATGGCAACAGGCAGATAAAAATAACGAAGCAAACACGTTTCGTTCGGTGCAGGACCGTCGCCGTCGCCGTTTTTGCCCCTTCTTAGAATGCGTTTCCCTTCTGAATCTTCCCATTATTTGTAATGAAATCATGGCACAGTGCATTAAAGTAAAGCCTGTGGCATGGCCGGCTCAGACGCCTGACCTAAAGGGACGAGGTAAACGTTGAGAATGTTTTATCGTAACCTTTGAAACCCATCCGAGTCATCAGACGGTCACTCGTTTGTTCAGGCTTGCCCCAGTCCACTGCAGAGGTCGCAGTCACCTCCCTTTCCTGTCGAGCCCTTAATGATAACAATTCTAGAATAACTCTACGCCAAATCTACATCGTTTTATTCATATCAAGTTTAAAATCTATAGCCGTCCCAAGCAGAACCGGAGACGTGTCGGGGGTTAGGCCGGCTACCATGACGTCCTATCGAACGCGGGTCCATCACACGGCGTCGGTCGGAGCATTACGCACCGCCGTGCAGTTACACAGAAGATTATTGTCAGTATAGATTTTTAAATAGAAAAATCTATAGGCTAAACACAGCAGTCAATGGGGGGAAATCAATCGCACGCGGCTTCATCCCGCTCGCTCCGCTCAGGCCTGCTGGGGCTTAAAAAAAAAAAAAAAAAAAAAAGGGAAAGCCTTCACTATTTACTTTAATGATTAGCTAAAATCCTCTACAGGGTTCCTGAGTGGAGGTAATTTTTGATTTTCCCAACAGGTGCATGAAATAGACTCGTTGTCAGGTATTATGGAGTGTTGCATCGGGGGGCGGGGTGCGGTGGGGGGGGGTGGTGGGGGGTGGTGGTGATGTGGCCTCCTGTAAAGTTCTGCAAGAAACAGCAGAGTGGAAGTGAGTGCTCGGGGTCTCAGCATGGGGAGGGTTCTCAAAAAGCCTACAATTTGTTTTGGCCTACAATTTTCTGTTCCTATGTCATTAGAGAGTCATTTACAAGGGGGTATTTCTGGTTTCAGGAGTGGCAGAGGAGGCCGTCGCCCCCCTCGCGTGGAAAAACTGAAAGCTTTCTGAAAGCGTTAGCTAACAAAGGCATGTTATTACACCATTTACCTGTGACATTATTGATGTTAAAATGGGTTACGTCTCACCGATTGATCTCATTTCCCTCGTTCTGCTTTTTTCTTCTTTTTTTTTCACTTCGCAGTCATCGCCCGAGGCCCGTTGGTCCACGGATGCAGCCGTTCCGCCGGCGCGTGTTTTCGGTCACGATCGCTCGGTTACGAGGCATCAAGAGCAGAACGGCCTTATATAGACGGAACTCTCACCTCAGCCCCATCGGAAGTGTGTGTAGAGGGGAGCAATCCTTGACAAATCGCCCATCCTCGGCTGAAAATCAATCAGCACTGGCCTGAGAAGAGTCGGAGAGACTTCAAATTCTCTCCGCCGGGCTCTGAGCGGTGCAGCGGGACGCGTTTGTCATATCACCCAGAGAGTTCGAGCCATGAAGAAGCCATCGGCGTTCCATAACCCGAAAAAGCATAGTCTCGGGAGTCTAGGTGTGGACAGACGGGGTAGTTCGTGCCCCCCTTCGAGCATGCTGATCTCCCAAAGTCCTTTCTAATAGCCAACTTACGCCTGGGCAGCAGGAGCAGATCTGCTACACACAACTAGACATTCTCAGTTCAACTTCTTCGTTAAGTGGACCGAAGGGGCAGACCTGGCCAAATAACCCTTCCCCGGTGGAAAATCAATCAGTGCTGGCCTGAAAGAGTTTTTTTTTTTTTTTTGTTAAAGCAAGACAAAGAACTTGTCATGTAGGGATCGTGAGCCACCAGGGGAGCATCGTCCAGGGTGTCTGAGCGTGCATGGAATTGGCAGTATGCGTCCTGCAACGAGCGTGCTGATCGGCACAGCTTTTTCCCTGACCGAGAATGGACTAGGCTGGGAGAAAACGAGGCGAAATAGGAAACGGGAGACCCTCTAGGGGGCACCGTCTACGGTAGCGTTGGTAGTTTGCTGTAGCGGCTATTGCTAATCGTGATCGATTCTCTCAATAAAACGAGGCGTCCGTGGAGGAGAGGGCAGTCCTGTGCCCTGTCTCACTCTTGGCTGCGGAAGTTTGGGCAGCCCTGGTCAGAAAGCATGCTGGCCGTTTCACTGGACATAATCGACATGCATACGTAGCAAATCAGAGAGTCTTCTGACATAATGTCAGGTTCGGTACTAAACCGGGACTATTGCGCATCGGCTCTTCAGCGGGACACGACTGCTCACGGGGGTGCAGTCGACGCGAGCGGATATAACCCGAGGATTAAGTGACCAGTTGTCCCTCGCATGTCCCCCTTCATGCTCAGGGGTAGCAGCTTGTGCGGGCCCTTCTTCCCTCCCTCCCTCCCTCCCGCGTGCACTCCTCTCAGACAAAAGCAATTATTTCTGGTAGGGTCTAAGTGTGGTTGTGCACATGAGAAACGGCAAGAAGGACAGGAAAAAGGGATCGAGTGCGAGATTGAGGGAACGGAAAATAAGACTAACACCTCATCCTGTCCGTCATCTTCCTCCTCCTCGTCTTCCGCTCTTACCCCGGCACCGCGCGCGCAAACGTTGCGGAACGCGGCCGATGGCCACGCAGGCTCGCTCCGGTTCGAACGGGGACGCCGAGCGTAACGTGTAACGTAACTTTCCGTCTGCGGTTCTCGTACGATGAACTGATCCACCCCCCGCCCCGGCGATGTTAACGTCCGCGCGTTGAAAACGCACGACCGTCCCAACCCAGAACGTTGTGTGATTTATACGGCGGAAGGAAGGAGCAGGAATAAAGCGTTGGTGTTGAGGCGTCAAGCAAACAGCGGACGGAATTAAATTCATCAATAACAAGGCAGTCAATAACGATGAAGCACCCGACTACAGCGCTACATTAGAATTGACATCACATCACTCTCGCTTTTGCTCTCCCCACACACACACACACACACACACACACACACACACACACACACTAGACTTGAGCCATGTCAAAATCAGACACCAGCTTCTCTCTCTTTCTGATGGAAGTACTTGCTTACAAACTTGCTCTCTCTTTCTCACTCTCATTCTCACACACACACACACACACACACACAGACTCACAAAATGGTATTCTTTAGCAGCCTGACACCAGACACTGACTGATCTACAGTGTGTCACGTAGTTAGGCTTTCACAGCTCAGTCAGGGCTGCACTTTTTAGTCTCAAACACTTCTTGTGTGTTTCTGCCGTCCTCGGAATCACGGAAGATTGTATTCCGGCCAAAAGCTTTAGCGCATGCAACTCTTACATTCGATAGTTTTATTCTCTATTTTCTCTATTGTACGCTTCATGACACAGGTCTCCTGACCTGTATATTCTGTTCTGTTGAAACGTCCCCCCCCCATGTTGCTTTCTGTTGCTAAATTTATCTGTTGCCTAACTTTGGTTCATTCTTATACATAACAGCTAGGCTGCCCAAGAAGGTCGGGGTCCTGCCATGGTTTATTCCTTTATAACCCATAGGGAGTTTTTCCTCTCCACTGCCGCCCTCGTACCCGAACCGGACGGTGCACGTACTTCTGGTGGCTCCGTTTCAGAGGAGCAGTTCGTCTCGATCTACTTGTTTCTCGAGCCCTCGGTGCATCGGCTTAGAAACTCCGAATTGGAATTTTCCAGCAGGAAACAATTCTCTCCTCTGCTTGTGCCGTAGCTCAGCGCCTGGCAAACGTCGCTCCGCGTTCAGTCTGCTCACGCTGAGGCTGCATGGGATCAATAAAACATTTTGCCCCAGAGGAGCCGGTGTTGGCGTGTTTCATTCCAAAACGCTCGACCACACAGCTGCTGAAGCCTCTTGCGCACTACCAGCAATAACGAGGATGAAAGGACGGCTATGCAGCGCGGGCCCGCAGCAGACCTAACTAAATCTGTTTTGGCCAGCGTTTGTTCAAATGTTTAAGGCCGTACATAACCGGCCAGTAATCAACCCAACCACCCCCCTTCACCCCAAGCTGTAGTCCCGTCGCGGTTCGGCGTCCGCATTTGGTGATTGAGTGTTCGTGAAAATGGGGTAAATGCGAGTCCTGTGGTCGTTCTGCGTTCTGCTAGGATGGGAAATAAGTCTTTCTTGATGTGAATAGGAAACCAAATCAAAGTCTAAATATGCACCGGTGAGAGTATGTGCACTCGGGGAGCGTCCGCGTCGGGTAGATGGACGCACCAGGGCGGCCTTCCATATGCATG
The DNA here is from genome assembly GCA_034779995.1 of Parotocinclus haroldoi. Lineage (NCBI taxonomy): Eukaryota > Metazoa > Chordata > Actinopteri > Siluriformes > Loricariidae > Parotocinclus > Parotocinclus haroldoi. Next base: position 9,379 of record JAUZST010063405.1, on the reverse strand, counting down.
AGTGAATAGCATGAATATTGTGTATATGCACACGCTGCCGGTCTGCTCGTTCATTCCCCTGTGTGTTACACTCATGCACACACACACACACACACTCGGAGCCGGCCACACCGTGCAAACCATAACACATGTCTGGGTTTGAACATTTCCGAGTGCGGCCGGGACCGCACAACGTATCAACAAAGGCACAGGAAAACGCTAATGCTTCACACACACAGCAAATACACACTCTGTCCACAATCGGTCGGCAAGTTTCTTCTGTCTTTTGGTTAACAAACACACGTTACCCTGTTCTCCAGCGCAGCCTTGGCGTGACCTTTGTGCGACGACCCAGGCGTGACCACTAGTGCCGTCAAAGCGCTTTGATACCTTTGAACTCCAGCTACAGTCGTGGCTCGCGTAACCGACACTTTCCCCTCTTCGTTCTACATCCCCTACATTCTACACGCCGAGCATCAAAACCCCCGCCAGGCGAATGAGACGCGCATCAGCAGCCTAAGCATCGTTTCGGACCAAGTGCACCCCGTCATGATAAACGGGTGGCCCTTTTATCTTTGACACTGCGCAAAACTGCTCAGGAATGCAGAAATGCGTGTTGACCCGGCCTCCAAATTCTACGGGGCTCAATCCGGGCGTCTGTGCGATCTCCAACGAGCAACTCCGAACCCATGGAGACCCCGCCTCACAACTAACAGGGCTTAAAGGACCTGCTGAAGACCTCTTGGTGCCGGATACCACGGAACACTTTCAGAGGGGGCACCTTGGTGGCACAAGGGGAACCGGCACAATATTAAGGAGGTGGTTTTCAACCGGGAAGTATATATGTCATGACCGATTGCACACGGGTTGTTACCGAGTGGCGAATAAAGCAATAAGAAAAAGGTGTCGTTTTGGTAATTGTGACATGATTCAATGTCGCGCTGCAGGAACGTAGCACCACGGGCTGGCACCGTGTCCGGGGAGCCGCCACAACTCACTCATTCAGGTTCTGAGAATAGATTCTTCTTGCTTTTTGTGCTCTTTTTTTTTTTTTTTTACATTTTAACCCCTGCTTGTACTAATTAGGGCCTTTGGAGGGGGTGCAGTTGTCAGAGAGTCTACCCCTGATGAACAAGGGGCTCAGATTTGGGCCTGGTCCTTGACGGGACGCCAGTTCATCCCAGCACCGGGGGACGCAGCCAAGGAAGGTGATGGGCTGGAGCAACGGTTGGCCGGTTGCCAGACTCTTTTCTGCTTACCCCTTACTCATGGGACACCCCTACTCCGACGTACTTGTTATTGAACGAAAGAATTATTACATTATCAGTGATTTGCATGAATCATCTTGCAAATCATCCCCCCCGCCCCCCGCCCCCGCTCCCTACATGCTTTGGGAACCACCGGGTTAGCAGGGATGTCTCTTTAGTGTGTCTTAACATTAAAACGTGCAAAACTCAAGTCAAATCCGAGCTTGTTCCCTTTTCGTGTTGCATTCCTTTTCCCTTTTTTTTAAAAAATCTGAGCTGCTTGTAGATAAATAAAGGCTTCTTCTCTTAGTTCTTCTCTTCAACATTAACACTACCATTACAGGTGCGCAATACATGTATTTTAAATGACAAGGACGTTGTGCCTGCAATAAAATCGGTTTTAATGTCGCTAAACGCAGCGTGATAATTAAATCCTGTAGCCACCCGCTACGCCTGTGGGAGATCAGAAAGTATCCCTACATTACAAAATCCATCATGGCCTGGACGTTTGGTCCGTGTAAAGACGGTATGCTGGGCGGGCACGCACACACACGCGCACACACGCGCACACACACACACACACACACACACACACACACTTCATCACTCGTCCTGCTGTCTTTGCCTGTAGTTGGTAGTAAGGGAACCAGATCCATCTAAAGCCTTTGTTCTTCCCTCTCTCGTCTCTTTTATTAGTTTTTATTAACTCCCGCCGCCGCTCAATTCCTCTCCCCCTGTCAGTGCTCCCAATAATCAATGCTGATATATTGCCAATATCCCGGCCAGTCAAGCCGTCATCCCTCAGCGCTCCTCTTTATAGCGCGAGATTGTGCTGATAATAATGATATTTATTATAGATATTTATTCATCGTCCTTATCGCAATTCACAGCGTGTGCGCGTGTGTGTGTGTGTGTGTGTGTGTGTGTGTGTGTGTGCGTTTAATTCTCATTCCTCCAGCTTTCCACCGGTACCTTTACCGCTTCCAGTCCAGAAGGCGTAAAGGAGAGTTAACGTAAATCCAACCCAGATGTTATTCTAATCGGACGCATCGTCCGGGCAAGCATTAGCGATGCCGATGCAGAACGGGAGAAAAAAAAGCTGCAACATCATGTCCGATGCGCGCACGCACGCACACACACAAACTCCCAAAACCCCGTTCCCTGCCCCCCAGCCCCAAGGCCTCCAGACAGTAATCTACACCTCCCCTCCTCATCACTTCTCGTATCGATTTCCTCTCCCGCCCTCCACCTCCCTCGCTCCCTGGGACACAGCAGGCAGTGCCAGCTGATTGGTCAGCGCGGCCAAAGTGGGATCCGACCACAATAGGAGAGCGGACGCAGAGCGCCGAAAGGACGAAGAAGGGAAAAGGAATAAAATAAAAATGACAGAGCAGGTGAGAGACGCGACGCCAGAGTGACGGAGAGGCTGATAAAACAAGACGACGGGTCAGCGGACGAGAGAGCAGCCAAGCACAGAGCGTCGACCAGGAGAAAGGCCACGACGTAGGATTGCAAATATGGAGCGATTTGCACCACTGGATCACGCAGTGGCCAGACCCAAACCCAGGGAAACGACTGCTTATAGGTCTTGGCGTACTAACAACGGATGTTTGAACCAACAGCCAAAGAAGCCATAAAGAGCCAAAACCAGTGGCAACCCCGTAATAATACAGAACAACGCTACGCTCAAGCGTCAGAAATGAGAAAGGCAGCAGTCTCAACGCTGCACATCCAAAATAATATACAACAACGCTTCTTCTTCGTCCTCTTTCGGCTGCTCACGTTTGGGGTCGCCACAGCGCCTCATCAGGAGCAGCTTATTCAATTTCCTGATGCCTCTCCCCCATATTTACCTGTGCACCCCAGTGGCTGGCCTACACACAGCAGGCCCCATCTGAGGTTTGAACCCAAGCCCTTAGGCCATGCCCTGTCCATTATTTACCTACTGGCAAGCCATGAAGGTCAAATCTCCAAAATCTTCTGGATAGTCATTAGGCGAATTCCTCCCGGCTTGTGTTCTCTCTGACTGTGCAAAAGTCTCAGGCCACCATTCGATTTGATGTTTTGGCAATGCCATAATGACCAAACATTTTCAGGCATAATCTACATTCTTTAACATATCTGAGCCTGTTCACCCTGTTCCCCTTCTGAAAAAGGTTGATTGGTTCCAAGGTTGCTGCCCTTCCAAAAACGACCAAGCTCCCAGATGCTGCTCTTGCTCGGGTGTAAGGGGAGGTCGCATGAAATACTTATCACCGTAGCCTACAGAAGCTGGGTTTTTTTTTCGGATTGTTTTCAGTTTTTCAAAATTAGTAATCTATTAAAGAGACTAAGAAATAAATCATACCTTTTATGGTCATGATATCAAAGGGAAACAATTGTATATCTAATCTAATGGTGTCCTAAGACTTTTGCACTGTATACTTATCTCTACTTGTAGATGCCTTTTATCTTTTTAATCAGTCTGCCTTTTCATTCTCCTTCACCAGTACCAAGTGACTTTCAGTCACATCCTAGAAGATCTACGGCAAATATCAGCGGCCAGAAACGACTGCTTTTCCCATCTCTGATGTCTGATCCAAGTTTCCGGGCCGGTACTGTCCCCCCAAACTTTGGGTTGGGGTTGGATGTGTAGTGGACAGAGCTACACGGGAGCAGCTTCAGTGCAAAAGTAAATTGTTCTAGTTTATCCCAGTAAACGACAAAACATTCGATCAAAAATGAAAGCTATGCTATACGGTCTCTCTCTCTCTCTTTCTGTCTCTCTCTGTCTCTCTGTCTCTCTCTCTCTCTCTCTCTCTCTCTCTTTCTGTCTCTCTCTGTCTCTCTCTGTCTCTCTCTGTCTCTCTCTGTGTCTCTCTCTCCGTCTCTCTCTCTCTCTCTGTCTCTCTCTCTCTCTCTGTCTCTCTCTCTTACTCTCCATCTCTCTCTCTCTCTCTCTCTCTCTCTCTCTCTCTATCTCTCTCTCTCTCTCTGTCTCTCTCTCTTTCTCTCCATCTCTCTCTCTCTCTCTCTCTCTCTCTCTCTCTCTCTCTCTCTCTCTCTCTCTCCCTCCCTCCCTCTCTCTATCTCTCCCTCTCCCTCTCCCTCTCTCTCTCTCTCTGTCTCTCTCTCTCTCCCTCCCTCCCTCTCTCTCTCTCTCTCTCGCTCTCTCTCTCTCTCTCCGTCTCTCCAGTTGGACAGCGCCATGTCTCTGATCCAAGCTGCCAAGAACCTGATGAACGCCGTGGTGTCCACGGTAAAGGCCTCCTACGTGGCCTCCACCAAGTACCAGAAGAGCCAGGGCATGCAGAACCTCAACATGCCCACCATCTCCTGGAAGATGAAGGCCCCCGAGAAGAAGCCTCTGGTCAAGCGCGAGAAGGACGGCGGCCAGACCAGCAACGTGAAGGGACCCCCCCCGAATAAGTTCGACAACCCGCTTCGGGCTCTGGGCGAATTCAAACCCAAGAATAAACCGGTTCAGGCTCCGAACGATTGCAAAGCCATGGAGAGCATTTAAACAGCACGTCGACCCACGGCGCTTTTCCTCGATCTAACTCACCCGACCTGCACAAGGTGCGTTACATCCAGGAAAAGCCCCACCCACCCCCCCCCCCGAGGCCGTCGCTTCTCTTTTAACCACTGCTGTAGATTAGTCGACGTCAAGGTTCGAGCATCGTTTAAGATCATAGAGGCTGTAGTCGGCAGGACGGCCAAACTCCTGCTCGTATTTATTCCTTCTGTCAGCGCCCAGCCTTTTAAGCGCCTCCTTTCCTTCAGAGCTGGACTATAGGGGAAATGCTTTTTTAAAAAAAAAAAACGCAGTCTAGTCGGTAACGTTTAACGATTTTTCTAGATTTAAGTTTTAATATTTTTACTCGTTCAGACCGATCTTGACACTTTTTTTTTTTTGTTTGTTTGTTTTTTGTTTTTTTCTATCGAACGCAAAACCTATGCAAACTCAGCATTGCCTTATTGCTCCCACATGCAATTATTCCAGCGTATCAAGACCTAAAGCTCTCGCAAACATTCGTTTTAGAGACCAAAGTCAGCCTTTCCTGCATGTTCTACGGTTTGGGGATTTTATTTTAGATGTAAACACCAAGATGACACTAAACGCGTTTCTGTAAATGTCATTATATTATATATAAATATTCCTTTTTTTTTCCCGCTTTGTTTTCCTCCCAATTACCGGATCGAATTAATTCTCAAGATTTACCCGGGGCCAGGGATATAAATGTAGGCGCCTCCTTACGCTTTCCATTTCGTTCGGAATCCTGTTTAATCAGAGCAGCACAAACGACGCTCCTGTTGTTCTGTCCGGATTCAGGAGAATCCTCTGTGTTCAGATTTTCCTAAAGCCAGGCAGGCTGAGGCCGTAGTCGGATCCTCGAGAGCCGCCAAGCATCATTGATCCTAAATGAGAGCAGCCACTCAAACTCACCCCCAAATCACCGCTGCCCATCAACACACACACTCTCTGACACACACACACACACGCACAGTGCGCTGGAAATCCTCGCCTCTGTTCACTCTGCCTGTTAAACAGAAGAAAAAAGAAAAGAAAAAAAAAAAGCAAGTCTCTCCCGGCGGCTTTAACGCTCGCGTTCGATCGTTCTCGCCTTTGCCGAGCTCCTTTTTGATTCATTCCCCGACTTCATTTCTTCTCCCGTCATGGTGGAAGGTGCGTTTCCTCGCTGCGAGCGCGTCGCCCAGGCGCAGACCTTTATCTGGTCTCGACGAGGTTGAAAATGCATTTGACATTACTGCAGGCAGCGAGCGGGAAAAATCGCTGGATCCGAACGCGGCTCCAGTCACGCCTAATCGGGCTAAAACCCAATCTCAGCCGAGTTTAATTCCCGTTTCTGCATTTACACATAAAAGGACGGTTCGCCCCGGGGTGACTAGGGGTGGCTCAAAGAACGTTCGCATTTAGAAACTTCATCGCAAGCTTCATATTTAGGGGTTTTCTGGGAGTTCGTGGTCTTGATTTATTGTTTTTGTACTTTTTTTTTTTTTTCTTTGCTTTGCGGTGAACGCGCCTTGATTGTAATTCGGTTTCCTGCCTGTATTCTCACACGTTGTACTGCATTTATGTAATAAAATCAAACCAAATAAACGACTTCCATGACTCGGCCTCTACTTCAGTTTTAACACGCATGCGTTTTTGTCAGATTCCTCTAGGGGGCGCCACAGGGGCTGGGTCCTATCCTATAAACGTCACTTTTACTCAGCTTAAATATTCAGAGTAATGATTTAGGAAGATGCGCTTCAGCTATTGTTGTTCAGTAATACAATTAATCCCAAAAATAAAAAAAAAATAAACTCTGCGTATTTAGACACGGTGACGATTCTGGCTCTTCAAACTTTTGAGTAATTCCCACACCCAGTACAGCCTCCACAGGAGCGTTCTTATCCCCGGCTACCCAGACCAGGGTCTGATCTCATTTTAAACCAAGGACGTTCTTGCGTTACAGTTTGAATTTTACGAAGCTCTTTATTTAAGACCCGTCTGAGATTCCTCCTTAATTCACCCTCTATCCGGGAAGCCGTCATCCATTTCAGTCGCCTCTCGGATCAGTACGCCGAAGAATTATCTGATCGGCCCGAACCCGCTGCGTGAGCCGGTGCTCTCCTCGCTCGCTTCCATTCCAGCCCAGAGTAATAAGTGTTGGATTTAACGTGTTGAAAAGAAAATGTCAAAGAGGCCTGAATGTTGAGCTGGGAATGAAACGGATTGACAGGGACTTTCGGTTCTGAATGGCACACTTAAATTGTAAGGTGGTGAACACAGGGGAATGGATACGGTCTGCTGCGTTAGCTCCGGCACCCCATGCCTAATGTGCTAAGAGAAGAATGCCGAGCCGTGTCCGCCGTCTCAACGGATCATGGCCAAAGGTTTATGGACACGCGAACAAGTTGTCTCTCCAGACTAAGGCCGTTTGTGTTTGAGGACTTCATTGGGAATGATGGGATTCCAGTCTGGCTCCCCTTCAAGCTTTGTCATCACCACTTGCAACGTGACGCATTGACGAGCACAAGGAACCAAGCCCACACGGGGTTGCGGGCCAGCCGCTGCCCACCCATTTTGAATTCGATGCCTGTAACACGCTCCAAAAGAGTTGGACGGGGGTGTTTAAACCAAACGTAATGTTGTGAGTTCAATATAAAATAACCGAGAGAAAACACTCCTTTGTTTCATTCAAGTGTCATTTTGCTTTTAAAAAAAAATTAAAGTAATTAACAGAAACCATTTCTAACTGAGAATAGGATGGGCGTCCGGGAGGAAAAAGCAACCGCGTTAGCATGATAAAACTCAGCGATGCACCTTCCCCCCCCACCCCTTTTTTTTTCTTTGTTATGAAATGTTTAAATACGGAAATAGATTTTATCTGGAACCATTTTATCACTGTGGAATTAATAACGGATTAGCATCACTGAAAACGTCTGCTGCGTTATGAAGTGCAAAATACGACGACGGAGACCCCGGACTGTTAAGCAACTGAAGTCGTACATCAAGCGAAAATGGGGGAATGTGTTACATCACGTTTCCTTTTATCACACGCTCCTTCATCTAACGCAGGTGGGGTTTTTTTTTCCCTTACCGACACACGTCCCAGTCTTAGTTAGAAGTCATTACTGACCCAAAATGACAATATTTGTTTGTTCTTTCTTCAGAAATACAGGAAACTTTTCTCTCGGTTATTTAAGATATACTGAACCTACAACATAACGTTTTGTTTAGATTTTATAACCTCTGTTTTCTAGTCATTTGAATATGAAACAGTCAAGTTTTTATAACCTGTAAGAGAAAACGCACACGAGTCATTATCGTATCTTATAAATCAATAAATCAATAAACGTTGTTTCATCGAATGGAAAATTGATAATGGTGAGAAAATGGAATGGTGCTGGGATTTTATTGATCAGCTTTGAATTTCTAAATAACAGGTTGTACTGGAATCTCCATGATCTTTAGTTTCCAAATCCAAACATGAGTGAATGTGAAATAAATCCGAGCCGGAGCGGGTTTTACTTACCATGTATAGGCACATGTGAGAATCCAATTAATGTTCATTAAAAACCAGTGTGTGTGTGAAAGCTAGATAAACTGGAGCGAATGTTTATTCATCCGCCCTTCGTTCCAAATACCCAAAGCTCGATGTATTTTAATAAAATCCCTAATTACCAACCTGAACTTTGATGGGAAGTCCAGAACGGGCGCCCGAATTTTTACCTCCGTTCCTGTCTGCGTTAAACGGCGCTGCTCCGAAGCCGAATGAAACCAGCGGGGAGCTATTAGCATGCAATTTGCTAAAGTTAATCCTGACTGCGCCTAGCCAGCATTCATCATTCTTTATCATCGACTTAACATTTTTATTTATTTATTTTTTTATTTTTTGCTTGTTGGATGCATGTTAAAATTCTCTGTACTGCTCCGTTTCCTCAGGACTGGGATTTAAAAGTGCTGCTGAATGCCAAGCGTTCCTGGAGAGCTGCCATCCTGCAGAATTCAGGCCTGAGCTCACCTGATTCACGCTCTGCACCGTGCAGCATCTTATCCCTCGAGTGCAGAGCTCTTTCAGATTCCCGCTCTTCTGCTGAAGCTTCGTCAGGCGGTGACCTTAGTGACCAAAGCCGTGTGAGAGCTCCTAACGGCCTGATTAACGGCTCAAAATAATACAATGCTAAAGCCCAAACCAGTACGGACATTATGGAAAATGCATAAAACACACACACACACACACACACACACAGTGTATCTTATATGTACTCACACACTCTGAACCTCAGGGCAGATTTATTTCTAGTGACAGTCTAATACTGTTACACGACTTTAGAGTATTATAACTGAGCAACGTTTCCATCAAGGCAACTTCATTACCTCTACTCTACTCTACTCTACTCTACTTTACTCTACTCTACTCTACTCTACTCTGCCCGTCCAGTACAATTCGTCGCTCGTTTGTCTGACCGACTAAAACCATGAAGAATAAATAAATATGAATTGTCAAAGTCAAATTTATTTCTATAGCGCTTTCTATAACGTAGCATCGTCTCAAAGCAGCTTTTTAATATTATATGATCTCAAAAGGAAAATCCCAAGCTGAGCGAGCCCAGGGCGACAGCGGCAAGGAAAAACTCCCTGAATGTAGAAGGAAGAAACCTTG
>JAUZST010063394.1:0-22851 GCA_034779995.1 Parotocinclus haroldoi | reverse complement strand
ACACACACACACACACACACACACACACACACACACACACACACACACACACACACACACACACACACACACCAATGGCAATTGAGTATAAGCAATGAACCTAACATGCATGCCTTTGGACTGTGGGAGGAAACTGGAGTAAACCCATGCAAACATGAGGAGGACATGCAGTCCTCACAGAAAGGACAGAGTTTGCTCCACCCTGGGATTGAACCCAAGACCTTCTTTCTGTGATGGAGCGGTGCTACCCACTGAGCCACCCTCAGCTATAATTCTGGATAACTATGAGACGGTTCTCGTGCTGGAACACAGTGTTTTCCTTTCAATTCATACATTCAAATGATTGTAAGAGGCCTTTAGTTGCTTAAACGTTACTTTGCCTTGTAATGACCCAAGTTCAATCAGTGGTCGTACATTTTCTGATTTGTTTAACGGTCCTCTCTGGGAATTTTGTGAAAATCTGATATTTAGGCCATATTTATGCAGAAATATATCGATTTTTAAAGGGGTTACAAACCTCTGTATGTAGAACGTCAGATGTGCTGCTATAATGAAACACACCCCAATTTTTGTAAGCAGTGTAGTTCCTGTGGGGTCACTTCAGACACAACCCACAAGCATGGGTGATCATGCGATATTATCACATAAATGCTTTATTAACAAAGCAGCTTTGACAGCCCTCATAATTACAAATGTGCATCATTATTTCCACAGATGATTGGACCATAAAAGTCCCGCATATTTACTGGAGATCCAGCAGGCTTCACCACTAACCGTAACCTGATTCATCAGTTTGTTTTTAATCACCTAATTTTCAGGCCAGAACATCGAATTATGCACAGTGCAGTTCTAGATGTAAATAACTTCCCCCTTCCGTATGTCTTCTACACACGTTTACTGAATTAATTAGCCAGTTTCAAATACAGCCTGATCACTGTCTGCGTGATGGGCATGAAGTCGGTGGAAATGTCGCTATAGGAAAACACACAAACGGATGCAGATGGTCAATAACAAAACGTGAACTATTTATAGGTCTAAGGCGAACACATTTAACGATTCATTTCTGACCGGCCACTAAATCGGTCTGTGTCAATATTGCATGATGAAAATGACCATCAGGCCGTACATGCGTGTATAATCTATACGTCTAGAAAGCATGGTGCAGATTGTCATTGCATAATCAGATCAGTTATTTAACATCACTTTCATCCATTTAATGCCATTCATCTTGCTGATGAAATTACCAGCAACAGATGCAGCTCATGGTGGATTTACGACCCGGTCACTGGTTACGCAAGAACATATAGCTGCCCAACCGGATGCAGAGGTGAGCTGTCCATCAAACTGCACTCACCTGTTTCTGGAACCTTTCCCAGAAGCTGGATCATCTTACAATACTCCAGAAACTTCTTGTTCTTGATGTCGCCACTGAAAGCACAGAGACAGATGACAGCTTCAAAGTGCGTTAGCTTGGAAAAAGGGAAAACTACAGATCCTGAATTCCCAAAAGGCCTCTTTTTTTTGCTCGTTTTGAGAGGAGACACTCAATATGTTCTGTGACTCCTTCAAACAACCACCCAACCACCTTAAGTTCCATCCAAAAATATAATACCTATAAATACTATAAATGTACACTGCTGCGCAGAAGTCTTAGGCCACCAATAAAATCTAAGATCCTTTTAGCAATGCTATAATGAAAATGTCTCTAAAATGAAACGCCAACCAGAAAAATACAGGAAATATATACACAGCATAAAAACAGCTGGTTAAAAAAGTAAAAAAAAAAAAAAAACCTTCTACAATCTGAGGGAGCCTTGATTAGGGATGGGGGAATTGTTCAGAAGGGGAACAGGGTCAAAAGATAGGGGGAAGATGTGCTGAAACTCTCAAAGATTGGAATGAAGATCAGAGGAAAAAGGTATTATGGAGTGACGAATCCAAGCATGAAATTTATGGGTTCAGTCATAATGTGTTATATGTGGTCAACACACCATTGCTAAAACAACAAATCCAATGGCGGCCTAAAGGTTGTGCCCAGTACTGTACAATCCGTGCATTTTTCTTTTACATCCATTTTTCACGTATATGCAATTTCAACTTTTATTGCCTCTTGTTTGTGTGAAACTTACAGCGGTCCTGAGCAGTACTTCTGCAGTAGGAACTTGGAGAGTTCTTGCAGGATGGGCTGACTGTGCAGAGCCACAAACTGCTCACGACAGATCTGCAGAGACGCAGGAAGCATTCACTCAGTGCTTACACAACAAGCAACAAACTCGCAGGAAATAAAGAGGAAAACAGATTCGGATAGTGAGCTTTCAGTGAGTGTTCTAGAAGCAGAAAATGAAAGCCCTGCGTTTACTTTTGCCTTGGAAGCAATTTTCTACTTGCTTAAATACACAAATTATTCAGCAGTTAAACTGTGTTCTCCACACTTACACAGTCCAATTAGCAACATTTACAATTCTGTCTTACAAGGAATAAACACTTAAGCTGTAAGACTTAAGAGTTAATAAACCATGGACTAAGCAGAAGATTAGAATTTGAATCAGAGTTCATTTGCTTATTCAACTCTGCATCAGCATCAATGGCTATTCAGGGTAGGAGTTTGCTTTGATACTAGTCAGACACACCTACACGGGGTCAATTTAGAGCATCCAATTAACCTAATGCATGTCTTAGGAACGAGGGAGGAAACCAGAGTACCCAGAGTAAACCCATGCTGACATGGAGGCGACATGCAAACTCTACACAGGTGGAGTCCAAGGTCAGGTTCGAACCAGGGAGCTGTGAGGTGACTGTGCTAACTGCCTCTTTAAAGATGATCTGTTAAGATGTGCTGGGAACATCATTAGCTAGAACACATACATTTTAGAGACCAGTTTGGATTGTGAACGATAAATCAACGTATCCGTGTTAAAGACCATTGTGTGCCATTACATTAGGCGGGATGTTTTCCATTGCTATGACTCAATAGTTGTGGCAGGCTTAATACAGTAAGACAAGGCTGAGAAAAGCCAATTATAAGTGTGCTTCACTGGTGCAGAACAGATGGTGCAGTTTCCACTTTGACAGATGTGCAGGGAGACCAAGGCAGTCGGGAGGCCAGGGTTCAGCGGTCGGTCAGAAGAACCGCTTATCAAAACTGTAATGGGGATAAGACCCCACATATGGTATAACTCTGAGAGAGAGAGAGAAGGCAAGATGCAGTTTCGGACGTACCCTATTCATGGTGTCCACTGTGAGGGCGTGAGTCCAGTAACAGTCGTGTACCGATACGAACGTGAGACCAGCACTAAAAAAAAAAAAAGCCAAAGAATCATTAGCATTTATGAAATTATTAAATCATTTCTGAAACCATTTATGATATTATATGATAGGTACAGAAGAATCTAGACTGTATATAATATTTTTTGTAGTTCGTAAGTCTTAATAAAAGAGCAGTCTCAGTCTTATCACGAGGTAAAGTGGACTCTGGAAATTGTTTTCCAATATGTCTGTCTGAACGTTAAACATAAACTAAACTTGTTGTATATTGGTATTGAATAACAACAATCAATTTTATGACTTAAATATAAGTTACAAGGTTTGATTTGAGGCAAATTTGTATCAATAAGTTTTCACAATGTATAATGTATGACTGTGGTAGCCTAGTGGTTAAGGGTACAGGACTAGGTCCAGGGTTCAAATCCTACCTCCGCCACAGTTTGGTCCCAAAGCAAGGGGCCACAATTGCTTGGATTGTAAGACTGTATGAATTGTGAGTCGCTCTGGATAAGGGCGTCTCCTAAATGACATCAATGTAATGTAAATGTATAATAATGCCTGAATGTTGTTGGCTATATTGAGTTGAATGTTACGTGGTGGCTTCTGATTAAGCTGACTATAATATAAAAATCATTCTAAAGTATTATTATTAAGCAATGTTTAATCATAAGTTTATTATTACAGTAAGAATTTTAAAAAATAATCAGATTTTCTGCTTTTTATTCCTATATGCTAAAAGAAATACTTATCTGGTCGTAACTACGACACTAGTGTAGATAAAGAAGATAGAGAAGTACCTGTAACAGTTGAGTGCAGTCAGCATCATGTGAGTGGAGTCCAGAGAATGGATGAAGTTTGGAGGGAACGCATTCTTCTGCTTTACTGTGTCTGGTCTCCTGAAATGAGCGAACAATAAAAAAACAATGCTAATTTATTCATTCATTTCCCACAAGCACTCCTCCTGCTGCTCCATTACAGGGTATATAACTAATAATTTGAATAATAACAATAATAATTTATTCATTTATCTTAAGGAACTGGTTAATCTTGACCATGGTCATGGTGGGTCCAGAGCCTATCCTAAAAACAAGGGAAGCAAGACAGCAAACAACCTGCTTCCTTCACCTCACAATGTATGCTTACTGCCAATAAAAAATAAATAAAAGCCTGTGATTTATCGACCAAAGCAAGTTATGAAAAACAACTGAAGAAACAGGAGGAGCCAGCTATATGCACAAGCTATGCTGTTTGGACATTCAGTGCTGTGCAAAAGTCTTAGGCCACCATTAGATTTGTTGTTTTAGCAGTTAGAATACCCATATACATTACACTACAGAAGATATCAGTTTTATTTATTTTTCCAAATATTCTATGTTTTCTTCTTTGACCGGTGTGACCATATGTTACACAATGCACTGCTACCAAAGATGGTTTCACTAGTAATTCAGTAGAGAGGTTCATAGTTTTTCAAAGCAGAAGAAATCAAGGCAGCGGTAAAAATTATGCCAAAGGGTTGCACTGCATATCGCCATATTGCCCAGTTCTGCGTTTTATTATGAACAGAAGTCGCTTGTTATAGTTTTAACCCATGGTTCCCAGAGACTGTGAGAGACTTTGTCTGTTCTGAGGTGCTCAGGATTTGTAAAGCTTTTCTTAGAATCATATAATAAACCCAATGCCACAATAATGTCACAGAACATCTCAGCAAAGCTACTTGACTCACACCTTGAAGAACAAGTCCTATGGGTCACTTGCTGGGCAAGTTTTGTCATGTGGAACTGAACAGGGACGTCAGACATTACAGTGGCTGTCAGTGAAGGTTGTGTGAGGATCTTTCTGAACGGGGCCCCTCTGTCTCAACCGTTACGTGATCCCTGTCTGAGATGTCTCTACAAAAGCTGCTGTCTATCAGAGCTAGTGCTAGATTGATATCAGCAAGCAGATCCATCTTATAACCCTCTGAGACCAAACTTAAGCAGTTTTTAATCAAGTCCCCATGGCGACTGGGATGGATCCTGTGACTGAGATTGACAGGTGCATACAAGAACAAGAGGGTAATAACATCAGGGTTGAAGTTAGGAAGTCACTCATGTAGAAATAGGATGTTCTCCTTATAATATATAAAACGGCTCCTAGGGTTAAAATCTCATTTCTGCCAAGCTGCCAATAGTTGGTCCCCGGGTCCTTAACTCATAATTGTTTGGGCTGCATGATTGTATCACCGGGAGATTTCTCTGGATAAGGGAATCTGCTAAATGACCAGAAGAAAATTATTAGTGACGTCGACAAGTAGGTAGAGATGTTTAACGGAAATTCTAAACCAAATTGGAGGATGGTGTTTGAAATGGTGTGTAGCTACAGATAAGTAACGGTCATACTCAAATGAAACATTTTCTATTTTCCCTATTTTTAATTTCCATTCCTATGTGGCACTTCAAGAATGACTGCTAGGAAAGTAGAATTCATTCTAACAGGTTATTTTTCATGTCACCTCTGTTGGTTTCGGTGACCTGTTTACACAGCCTTGGGCAGCCAGCAAGGCCACTTGCCCTCATGAACACGTATTTTATTGTCAGTTCTTCAGACAATCTGAGCAGCTTTCAAGTCAAGACACAAGTCTGGGACGTAAATAAAATAAACTGTCTCGTTTCTAAAACCCTGCCATGCCATAAAACTAAGACTCCAAGTATAGCCGTAACTAAACTCAGCATATAAACAGCATATCCTAAGTGCTAAAAATGATCTCATTATTTATATATGAAGAAAACAAGTGTCAATGCTTTGTTCGTTCTGAGTTGACCCTCCAATGGCTAACCAAGTTGATATACAAAATTCTACCTCTTTTGCTAAGAGGATTTAGACCCCCTCCATGTGAGGGGGACCTTTCAGAACAGAATCTTTCATTATGGATCCCAACATTATTTCTATATGCTATAATGCTATGTAGATATCATATTCTATAAGCAGTATGATATTCTATAATGACAGGAGTTTATTATCAAATGACAAACAATCAAACAACATGATTAGATCTGACTGGAGTCCAATCTGATCTGACACCAATCCATTGGTATCTGATAATGATCATTATTACAGGTTATCTGCGTCTGTCAGTTCTCTCATGCTTTTCAAGCATAAATAAAGCTGCTATTCCAGGAGGTGGTAGAAGTCAGGGACTGGGAAGAAGAATGAACAACTCTAATAAATAGTAAGAGATGGGTTTTAAATGAAGGGAACAGTACTGTCTTAGGTCACCACAAGCTACCTTCAGCAGCACATATTCTACCAGTGTCTGGAACAGGAATCTAACAGAAGTCAAGGGCCAAATATGGCCCAGTGACAGATTTTAATTGGCCCAGGGCATCATTCTGAAGAATGCATTAAGTGTGTCCCGCTGAAACGGTTGGGAACACGATGTAAATAACTTTCACCTAATGCTAATCATGCAGTCGAGGCCTTAACAACACTGTGTTGTCTGGTAGCCTGTAGCATCTGGTTTGAACTTTAACACAAGGCCTATGTGCACATTTCTTTGGTATTTAATTGGTTATGTGACTTGATAATTAGAATGATTGCACTGTTACGGAGTTTCCCAGGTCTGGTAATGCATTGTAACTGAATAGTAAAATACAATCGATGTAAGAATTACTGCCAGAAGATAGCTGACATGTTTTAAAGATGCCGTGTTATGCATAAATGGTTTAAAAACAGTTCGGCCTAAAAATTGTTTTTTTTGCTCTTGATATTCTGCTAAAATGTTAATGGTTCTGCACTTTTATACGTGTTTCATAAGAATACACTGAATACGGCATTTACATTTTTTTCTTTGAAAAAAAAGTTTAGACATCCCTAACCACTTCTGCAGGTGAGATAAACAACTTCAATAACTTAAATAATACGCACACACACACCCACCAGAAACCTTGAATTGTCTACTTTTAAAATGCATACAGGGTAAAACAAAATATATTTTTAATCACTGTGAGAGCAACATTTAAGAAGCGCAAGGAAGGAACCTTTATAGAGGAAACAAACACTCTCCTCTGAAGAAGATAGGACAACAATGGTGAGTAGTGACTGGCTACTTCAGTGGACTGAGGTTTGACCAGGACATATTCCTGCCTTTTTATTTAGTGCCTGTGGGATGGCATCAAGACGTAATGCAACATGAGCTCAATTGTATTCCTTACTAAGCGGAACCTACCAAACAGGCTATGATAATCCATGGGCTCCGATTCTCAAGCACTGTTGGTAATGGTACATAGGCTGGTGGTTGATCACCAGTGCTTAATGGCATAAAACTGGATCCCATTGAAGACAGTTAGTTGACTAGGTCAAGACCGTGCACAGTTCTGCCAGATTTCCTATTTTACACAAACATTCATATGGTAAGTAAGCCTGGTCCTTCTATAAAAATAGTTCTGCCAAACAGTTCTCTCAATGCTGTCAGAATACAGGACAGAATACAGTTCTGCAACTTCCAACAAGCAGATATAAAAGCTCTGGGGCTCAGCAAATAACAACAGTGGAAAAGCTGCACTTACTCGCGAGTGTCATGGCTTATATGCAGATTCAGGAACTGAATGTTGCTCTTTAGCTGTAGGAAACACACAAAGGATGAAAAACAATAAGTGAAACATGCAATTGGGTATACAAAACTACAACCTGAAGTTCAGCATGAGCCTGAATTAATAAAGTTAATTAAAAAAAAAATCTCATGATCTCTAATGATAAGGGCAATAATAAGCAGCTTAAATTTCTCATTTTACTTAACCTCAGCTTCCTTCACGGCACCTCCGAGTAATTGATTAACTGAACTCA
The DNA here is from genome assembly GCA_034779995.1 of Parotocinclus haroldoi. Classification (NCBI taxonomy): domain Eukaryota; kingdom Metazoa; phylum Chordata; class Actinopteri; order Siluriformes; family Loricariidae; genus Parotocinclus; species Parotocinclus haroldoi. The sequence continues at coordinate 14,766 of JAUZST010063394.1, read as the reverse complement.
AAGTCAGTCTCACCCTGAGCCCGAATGCTCCAGATTGCAGTTTGAGTGCTCCTTTATTGATCTCAGACCTCTTCCAAGTATCCATGGCAGAATTTAGAAGCTATAGAAACTCTATATGAATGTAAGACACTAGAGGAGATCCAGAATAGCTGTAACGCTCTTTCTTACTGAACTATAACAACTCGAATAATGTCATCAAGTTCCAGTACTGAGACCTCACATCCATTGCCATATAAACTATGCAATCATAAAGGGTTTGTAGGCAATGTTTATGATACATTAAATCATAGTCAGTGTTATTCTCGTAAAGAAATGATGTCTGGCAGGAACAGAGAGAATGAAAATAGTAAACGTCAACAACTACAGATTAAATGCATCAGCTAAAACCGTAAAAGTATAGCAGCAAATCCAAGACCAAAAACATCAGCTAAAAAATTTTTTAACCTTTGTAGATTTCTCTTATTTGGAAAAATGTCATTCGTGCTTTTGTAACTTTGAGGCTGGAATACTGTAATGCACTGTATTTTGGTATTAGTTAGTCATCTCTTAATCGTGTTCATTTGGTTCAGAATGCTGTGATAAGAAAAGAACAGTCAGCATGTAACTCCTGGCATAATTGTATTGGCTTCCAATAAATTAGAGAGTAAAATATAAAATACAGTAGCATTTATTTGTAAGGACTGTGATCACATTAACAATCTTAATTGAGATTTCCATATCAAGTTGTTCTTTAAAAGCGTTACTGGTCTAAATCTCAGAGTTTGCTACATAAGCTATATAGTTATTGTCCAGCAATTTGGTTTTAAAATGTGCTATATCCACAGCATACTAGATACTTACCAGAAGTATGTTGTCAGTTTTAGTGTTTAAGTTAATTTAAGACTTAACAATTCTGCATCAACGCAAATGGTGCAAACTAAACTGCCCACAAAAATAGGGAAAATGAAATATCCCTTGTGTTTTGTGAACAGTAGTAGTAACTAACTGATGAGGACAAAGGCTTCATACTTGAGAAGAACTATTAATCATAAAGTGATTTCGTTTCAGTTATTCAGCAAGTTCTGCTTAAACAGGTTAAATTGAGGGATCTATTTTGCTTAAAGTACCAAATGGATGCACATCCTAGTTGTTTATGGAAATACGACACACTGTATCCTGCTTGTGGCTCTCCTTATTAGGGAAGTGCTGCGGAAGAGAACCTTTCGTAAAGCAGATACAAGGAACCATACAGGAGCCCATAAGCCACAATCAATCAATATGATTTACAAGCCTATTAGATGGTTTAATAGGGGAACAAATTACTGCATGTAAGACTGCTGAATGGTTAATGAGAAAGGATTAATATCTGTACAGCTGGAATTTCTAGCTGTTAAAAGTAACATTTGCCCTCATATTGATGAATCCATTACTGTCCTATTCATAACGAGGCCAAAACTGTCATTGCCAGAATTGTTAAACTGCCGTCATACACACATTCATCCAACAACTAATAGATATAGTCTAAGGTTGAAAGTTATAGCAGAGTAGGTTGTACATACAATTAGATAAATATGGTTAATTATCAAGTGTGAAGATGCTGGAGCAGTATTAACCAAAAATGTACATTTGCAGCATTTAGCAGACACACTTCTCAAGAGTAACTGAAAGCTGTGCTAAGAAGCTGAAGGTTAAGAGTCTCACTCAATTACCACGGAGCCACCACTGGTAAGACCATCAAAGACGTGCATTCATGTAAGAAATTACACTCGGGTTAAAGCACAGTAAGTCCATTGGAGATGATCCACTAATATTTTTTTTTCTTAGAACTTTGAGGGTTTAAGCTTTATCCCAAGTCAGGGATTTTAGGGTTGTTTTTTTTCCTCTCTTTCTACAACATCAACTCTAGGGTGTTGTTGCCAAGTTTTAGAAGCTGGGCAACAAGGAATGTTGGTTGTCCACCTAACCACAGTTCTTTGTAGCGATGCCCCTTGGTGTATTTCGTTAGTTGTAGAACCGTGTGCTTTTTGCTTAAGCCGGTTCACGTTAACTCTAAGGTTTTGAAAGTACAAAGGTACCATAAAGCTATTAGATCCTGCTGAAGCACAAAGAGCACTCATGCTAAATACCTGCCACTGTAGCCTAGAGAAGGTTTTTTTCCTCATTTTTGCCTCAACAGGCATCTAAAATGTATTCTAAAAAGGAGTTATAGAGGAGAAACAATTACATATTGCTCACAAAATCAGGACAATTGAATGAAACATCCCCAGAAATAGCCTCTTAATCAATCAGCATGGCATACGGCTTGGGCATAAGCACACAATGCTCCAAGGTCAGCAGAAACACCTAGATTTAAAGTGAATCTGTGAAGGTGTAGCCATCAATTCATAAATCCGGATCATATCGCAACATTATTATTACATTTAAAACGGCTTAAAATGTGCTTTAAACCCGTATTCCTGTTATTCTGTTTGAATCTGTCTGCCTGTGTAGTCTTTAGATAAGTTCGCTGTTCAAAAATATAAAACACAAATAAATACACAAGAGAACTAACTTTCAGACATAACAAAATAGGGCAGTGAGCTACGGTTCTAAAAATAGCCTCCAACACTGAAAGACTAATGCTTTGATGAAGATCCTGCTTCAGTCGCTTGGTGCAAATGTGGCCAGTGAAAGAACGACTTTGGGTTGATGTTTCAATCTGCTACCTGGCTAAAATCAGAATCAGAAGGCTATTGAACACCCTAGGTTTTGGGCTCAATCCCCATAGGTGCATCTTTCTGTGTGGAGTTTGCATGTCCTGCATGGGTTTAAGAGCACTATAATGATCCTTACAGCAGATCCAGAATTCAGCTGCAGGACCCGTGTTCAATGTTCCCCGAGTTTACACACACTGGCTCCCCGTAGTTGCTCGTATCAGATTTCAAACACTGATGCTTGCTTACAAAGCTAAAAATGGGCCTTCACCTGAAACCAGCACTTATCAAACCTCGCACACTCCGGTCTTGTAGCACTGTTCAGGGGACAAGGATGGTCTGCTTCTAGACACTTCTCTCTTTTGGCTCCTAAGTGGTGGAATTAACTTCCCCTCAGTGTTCAAACAGCTGAGTCTCTGGTTATCTTCAAACACTGTTCGAAAACCCATTAATTCCGCACTTACATCTAGCCCCCTTTCATTCTCTTTCTCTCTCTTAAAAAAACCTCACAACATACAGTTTCATAAGTGTATTCTTGTTTACATTCCTGGTTATTATAAGATAAGATAATCCTTTAGTCCCACAGTGGGGAAATTCACTGTGTTACAGCAGCAAGCAAGAGCAAGGCACTCAGTACAAAATATATACAATATACAATAAAAATTATAAAAATTAAGAACTCTTCAGATTGTATAGCACAGGGGTAAGGGAAAATATTGCACAATAGGACATTCTGTTTGTTATGAGTGTGTTGCGTTTAAGTGTGTGAGTGTATATATATATATATATATACACTGTGTGTGTGTGTGTGTGTGTGTGTATATATATAAATAATCTACACAATGGAGCAGTGCTGATTGTGGAGCGGCAGCAGAAAGGAAAGACTTGCAATAACGCTCGTTCACACACACTGGGTGAAGCACCCTGTCGCTGAAGGAGCTGCCCAGTGCTGCAAGGATCTTATGCATGGGGTGGGAGTCATTCTCCAGATATGTCCATAAAGTGCCTCTAGTGTGTGAGTGCCATGTTTGAAGTGTTATATAGGGTCAATATACCATTAATAACATAACAAACCTAAAGGTGGCCTAAGACTTTTGCAAATGGCTAATTCTGTAAATAACTGTATACGGTTTGATGTATTTTTTATATTACACATTTGCTTGTTTTTAACCATCCTGTATACCTACACTTTAAGCTCACATAATTCACCAAGAGCTTTCCACATAAAGAAATCGTAGAGTAATGTTTATATTTTTAGCGTGAGTGTGTTGATAAAAAGCATAAACAAACATTTTTACCCTTCTCTATAATTGGTGCTAACTGTATCTTCCCATGATTTAAACTTAAGATACAACACAAAATTAGCTCACACTGTGTCTACACAGTGATGCCAAGTTAATAACTAAGAGATTGACAGCTTATCTGAAGAATTCACAGAGCTGCCATGTCTTATTGACTAGCCTTAAGAGATTAGCTACTGTGCAACCCCCTGAGAGATGAAGCACATGAGAAGTGATCTCTTGTGAGGTTTATTCCTCTGGATGCGCCCTTGAAACTTCCTCTACATTAATCAAGTAAACTCTCAGACAAACATCAGCCACCGGATTAATGTAGTGGATCCAGGATTCAGAAATTCAATCTGATACCAAGATATTTCAGACTGTAATCAGAAGCAAGAGTCTCGTGTTACTTGACACGACGCTCGGGAGAAAACATCATTTTGGACGCAGGCTTCAACCAAGAACATCTTGCATCTTAAGAAGGTTAGCAAGTCCTTTATTATAGCCCTCTAGGGTAATCACACTTTGCAAGCCAATTTGGCAAAGCCTCCTTTTATGCATTTAAGAAGTAATTAGTAAAAAAAATAAAAAAAAGACCACTGATAAGCTTCACGGATAAGCAATCCGCACTACACAAACACATTAGTTAACCTTAGTGATATATAGTATAGCCTGAAAAGCCCACCATGCAATTTTGTACCCTTTTACCATCAGGGACAGGACAATGAGGTTGTAATTCTGCTCTGGAGGTTTTGCCCTTGCCTAATTTGTTTACACACAGTATTGACAGAACCGTTTTCTCCTCCCAACCTCCCCATTATCTAATTAATGCTGCACATCCTAGGGAAAGAGCCACTGAGGATGGACTGGAATATCTTGAGGTGAACCCTGGACTCATGCCCTGTTGGTCCTGCTGGTATTGTTCTCTTTAAAATAGAAATTGAGCTGCACTTATGCAGTTGACACACTGAAGGTTGGTTGCACGGGCGTGTTAAAAGTTAAAAGCATTTCCTGCAATGTACATGCCCCAGCATTAATCCTAGTGGCAGAGATCATGAACTCAAATTACGGTAACTTCAAATTAGTTCTTTGATGCTACATTACCACCTTTCCATTATGACAACGTATAACAAATTTGAACAGTTTTTACATGAACTTTGTTAGCTCAGTTTCCACCTGCATGACTGTACAGTGCTACTGTAATGGAAAAACTATTTATGTTAAAATGTGACTAAGCACGAATAACACAAACACAAATAGTTGTGATTAAATATATGAATCATTTGACAGAACTTATAAATACGCAACGTAAATATAGCTGTTATTTTGTTTTTAAGAGAAAATAAAAAGGGTCATGCCGACATTGGCCAGTCCCCTCCAGTGTCACGGTGAGGGCTCACGGTTAGAGCCAAAGGTCCTGTGGTGATTAATGAGGGTTCTAGTGTTGCTACATTAATCTTATTAGTGTGACATTGCGCAGACCCCATACGGGCCCTGCAAAGGTTCCTCTACCATCCAGGGAATTAAATACAAGGTGACAGGTGGTGCACAAGTGACACCTGAGATTGGACAGAGATATTTTACAATAGCAGCTTTCACCTCTGACCCTACTGGCCACCCACAGAGAATACGGGCATAAGAATGATGGGAGTTTTTCAATTATATGAGAGCTGTAGCTAAGAGGATTGTATTGACAAATATATAAAACTGCATCAACCGGATTCAGTTAATAAACCATTTTCTCAGGTCTAATCTGGTCAGATGACAAGAGCCCCTTTAACTTAACCCCTTAACTTTATATGCTGTTTTGGGTTTTTTGGGTTTCTGGTACCTGGTTTTATTCTAATAAAAAGACTGAAAAATAATTATATAATGGTCATTATTCCACTGCTTACACTACAAATTTAATGATGCCTCTGACTGTACATATGTGCAGGTGTAGACGAGTGACTATTTTCTCGTAGCTTCTGGCTGACTTATGAAGGTCGACACATCTGAAATTTGAAGTGTGCGCTCTTTTTTGCCTTTCCCCATGTTGAAAATAAAATAAATAATTACTAGTAATTATTAATTATTGGTCAATAATTACTAATTACAGGTGAAGATACTTTATAAACGACAGTAGAAATACTTCAATTACATTTATTTTCTGGGAATTGTTAGTGGTGCCAGTAATGATGGCAATTTTATGAAAAACAATTCTCTTTTTAATTCACTTGAGTTGACATGGTTACATTTTTGCTACAATTTTCATTATGAGATTATGCTCTGCAATCAAAACTAAACATATTTTGAAACTCTTAAGAAGGGGTGCCAACAATTGTGGAGGGCGCTGTATGGAAACCATATACACGGCTCACAAAAATTAGGGAATCTCATCGTCTCATCGCCTAATTTTTGGGAGAAGTATACAACTTTTGAAGATGAAGGCTGTATTTTACAAACCAGATGTATGTGTGGTAGCTATGTCAACTTTGGTTTACGGCAGATTGAATAAAGAATCAAGAAAAGGATGAAACCATGTATAAGGGTGAGAGGGATGAGAGCTGTCTCATCTTAATGAATAAGAACAAGACTTCACTACAGCCCGTAATAATGGAAGACCAGCCAGGAATCACTCTGTAAAGCTTCATTTGTCAGTGCTGCTATGGAGGGAGCCCAGGACATTAATAATTTTCCCAATTTATTAAAAAGAGCCGGGTAGCTAGAAATAAGAGAGGAGTGGATGTTAAATATAAATGTCTCTCCTTATTCGCTCATCTCAGCTCAAGAGTTAGGGTTGAACAAACTATCAAAAACCCATTAATATTCTGCACATACTATCACACCGAGTTGGGATCATTACCGATCACATTAAAATTCTTCTCATTTTAACCCTGCTTTATCCTGATCAGGTCACGGGTGGAAGGATCTGAAACCTATCCCAGAATTTATGCCAAGTCTCTGGCTGTCGTTAATCAAAACTTGAGGACCAGCTTCTCCATTTAGCACGAGAAAGTTTTACTTTGTAGCTTCTTTGGTAGCTACTCCTAAAAATTGAATTGTTTGTTTGATTATTTTTTATTGTTTTATTTAAAGTTCCATCCACATCAACGGTTCCTCAAGATACTACTGAGACAATTAAAATGTGCCCGTAGCGTGTATGTGGCTAACGATGGACTGGCTAGGGTTGTTCCTTCTTTTCGCCCGTGTTACCGGCTAGGCACTGGCTTTCTCGCAATCCTGACCAAGGATTAAGCTGACAAGACAATGAATGAATATAGACCCGCTGTCCAATTGATTGGAGAAATTCATCTTATTGCTCCACCTTGTAGATGTAAAGCAATATACAGCAGTTCATCTGTTGCTGAACAGTGTTGTGTTAGTCATCCTCTATGTCCAGCCACCAGCATCCTTTAGTCAGCTTCCTGTGAGCACTTCATAATACTCTGCCCAGAGGATGCTGGTGGCAGGACATTTCTGGCTGGTGGACCATTTTCAGTCCAGCAGTCATACTGAGGTGAGCTGAAGCTCCAGCAGCGTTGCTAGGTGTGATCCGCTCTTATTAGTGCCACGCATACTCACATACCACCACTCCATTAGTATCCCTGCAGTCCTGAAAATGATCCACCAGCCCCAGAACCTGATCTGCGCTAATCCTGCCCATTAGAGAACAGGAGAATAAAAGCAAGTAGAGAAACAGATGGACTGCAGTCCATAATTGTAAAACTATAAAGTGCAGTGACTACAAAAACTTAAAAAATAAGCAGAATATAAACTGAAAAATATGGAATGCTTAAGACTTGCACAGTATTGTATGTATACATAAGCAGCAACTCTGTTTATATTTCTATATCATCTATAGATATATTCACATATACATACATTTCTTCATATTCTTTCCTTTATGTGCATTAGTCATGTACCGTTATGCCTTTTTCACATTACTACTATTTGCGCTATTGGTAAAGGTTGCCTTGTAGTGAGCAATGGCAATAAAGGTGAGTCTATCTATTTAAGTACCCAAAGTAAACCCACACTGACAGAGGGAGGACATGCAAAGCCCACACAAACAGAGACCAAGGTCAGAATCGAGCTGAGGATCTCTGGAGAAGGAGACCGTGTTAGGATCAGTCGTTATGTCGCTCTGGATAATACTCACAATTGAGGTGAGCAGTTCACAGATAAGGGTCTTAATCAAGGGTCAAACAGTAATTGCTTGGCAGAACTTGAATTTGAACACACAACCTTCAAACTAGCAGTTAGTTAACTGATGCTCATTCGATACAATCAGGCAAACTTGCAAGTCTCTCAATCTATTCGAGGAGGCACAGTGCTGCATCTGGCTGCTCCAGTCTCATATTAAATCCAATTAAGTAATGAAGAATTCATGAAGGCATGCTGCGCAGTGAATAATGATTGCCTTCGTCAGAACTACCATAAAAATCCAATAAAATGCAATAAAATGCAATGACCCAAAATAACAGGGCGAGTAATGACAGGGGAGGTGTGGAAAGAACAATGCCTGGACTCGCCCTAATGTCCCTCCCAGACCATTTGCTAAATGGACCTAAACCAGCCCTATCAGAGGGTAGCACACACTTTCCTCTCATTAACAGGAAAAGTTGGCAAACAGTCTCTGCTAAACCGGACATCCTTTATTTCTTGAGTATCTTTACCGCTTCAGAAGAAGTAACAGTTTTCATGGACCCAATGAGCCTTACTCAGGTCATTAAGGTGCCGTTCCACATCATGTCCACCACCTGGCCACTGGCGGCTGGGAGGCAGATCTGCGAAAGTGTTCAGGAGTGGTGCTAAATGAAATGTGGATGGTGAACACAGGAGTGAGGAGACACCTCTTAGAGCATTCTGGATAAGGTCATCTCATAAATGCTATAAATAAAGAGAGTGGCCAAACTTTTCTTACCAGGGGCCAAATGTAGAGGAGACAAAGACTGCTCAAAGAAAAAAACATAATACAATGAGCACTTGATTGCCATTAAGACTTTGTTTTATTAAAATGATTAGCGTTCTCGATCGTTCTGTCAAATTGCATCTTACCCACTTGACGCTGTCTAAACGCCAAGCTAAGTACACATGTTCATATACTGCATATTAGATAGCAAAGCTATATAAGACATTGTCCCATCATCAAATGGACTGTGGTAGCCTTGCAATTAACGTATTAGATTATGGACCAGAAGGTTCGAGGCTCAAATCCCACCTCTGCCACAGTTGGGTCCCTGAGCAAGGTCCTTAACCAACAATAGTTTGGATTGTAAGACTGTACATATTGTAAGTCGCTCTGGATAAGGGCGTCTGCTAAATGTCGAAAAATGTGAATGTAAATCCTAAAACAATTATCATGTTTGTTGTGTTTGTTATGTTGGCCTAAGACTTTTGCACAGTACAGTGTGTGATCAAATAGTCAAGTCAGACTGATTTCTATAGCACGTTTTACAATAGTGTTTTGTCTCAAAGTAGCTTTACAACATTACATGCTCTTGGCTTGCTAAATTTGGAATTGGCTTTTTTAAGACCAACAGTGGCATGTAAAAACTCTCTAAATGTAAAGGAAAAACATTGGGAGGACCAAAACTCAAAAAGGACCCATCCTTCTTGGGTGGCCTGGATGTTAGTAGAAATAGCATGAAGGGGTCAGTCATATTGACTTTGAGACCCACCAGACCTCTTCTAATAAGCCAAACAGCCATTTTCTATCCTCTGACTTCTTCAAATGACCAATTAAATACCATGCCACAGTTACAGTGCAATTCAAGAACAGGCCGGCTTTATACAATGCATCGTCGTGACTTCCACAGAAAGAATATATTTAGCCTGTATTTGCATATTTCCATTCATATGAGGTAGAGTAGCAAAAGGACCCAGCAGAAGGTTCAGATTTCACTTCAAACACAATAAGCTCCCAAATAAGAACCTTTTGTGTCACCACATATCCAGGAGGAAACCCGGTCCGGGCTATGCCAACAGACACTAGAGCTGATCAGGTAGACAGGTTGCCAGATGCTCTCTGCAGGACAGAACGTTTGGCACAGCTGGATCTCCCTCACACTCTACAGGCCACCACCGTGCTGCTACTGTTCCAATAACGCTGCTAATGCTATCTGACAGCAGAGCATAGTGGGCACCATGCAGACCTAGCAAAACCAGAGCTTACTCTTTCACTCCCACCTGTACAAGGACCTAAGCTGATAGAAATCGGGGCATGGAAGGCGTCAGGCCATTCAGTCTTTGCATATATCCTGAAAACATGTATATAATATTAAGGCTGATGGGTCCTTTTCTGAGGCTTGGTCCTCCCAAGGTTTCTTCCTTCTACATTCAGGGAGTTTTTCTTTGCAACTTTTGCCCTAGGCGTGCTCAATTTGGGATTGGCATTTAAAAATAATCTAATATTGTAAAGCTGCCTTGAGATAACGCACTGTTGTAAAAAGCGCCATATAAAGAAATTTGACTTTAGATTTAGAAGAAAAGATTATTTAGATTTAGAATTTAGATGAACTTTTTTCCCCCCACAATGGTGAAATGACTGTATAAAACATTGTCAATGACTGGATCTCAAATTATGACTGGATTCATCTTATCTTATTTCTAACTGTAATCAGGGTTTGATTAGAGGGACACACAAAAATCAACTGCCTTGCTAATAAAAAGGAAGAAAGAAAATCATTAAAAACAACCCTGTACGCTAAGGGTGTATACAATAATATCTGAAATACATGACTATAAAGTTAAAAATGAGCGAACAAACTGCACCAGGAGACAAAATACAGACTCCACCAACCACATAGTCTACATCTTTGGAGGCATCCTGACTTTGAAAGACGGCTGTTGCTCAAAACTTGCAAACCATGTCGGTTGTCATTAAATACAGCTCAACAATTTTTTACCATCCGTGTCATATCCCCTCATTTGTCGTACATGTAGTTGTAGAGTCATGTATGGATCTGACCCCATGACTCCTTAATAAAGGTCACATTGAAACAAACAAAACCTCCATGAGGAGGTAGCATTATTTTGAGGCAAAAACTCACCGTTTGGTACCTGGTGCGGTGATAAGGCTGGACAATGGGCAGTCCCAGCGGGGTCACCCACTCCACTGTGTTGCCAGACTTAGCAATTAGCCTAGCACTGTCGGTTAGCCAATCCTGTAAAGAAGTTCAAGCACAAAGTCACTGCCACAATAACCAGCATGTACTACAGAAACGGTTCAGGTTTATGCAAAAGTGCAATGTTACGGCCTTTGCAAAAACTGCATTAAAACCCCAAACAGTGATACTGAGCTTCACGAGGACACATCCGGTTCAAATAATGATATTAAATCTAAATGTAAAATCTAAATGCATTAATTGTTTGGCACGGTGTGCCGTGATTAGCACAGCTCCTGGGTTTGTGACCCAGTCTGGATATTGCCTGTGTTTTTGTCTTCTTTAAATACACATTTAACCATATAAACAGAAGATCTTTTACAAAAACAAAGGCAATACAGACAAAAAAACTACTCTGAGAGCAAAGTCCAGACTTAGGTCTAATACTGAGCTTGTATGAGACAGAGGAGATTCAAAGCCATTGTGCTTCTTCTAAACGAAATTCGTGTCGTTTGTCAGCATCATACAGCGTTTATAAACCTGCCAAAAAAGATGAGCAGGAACAGATGGTTCTTTATAGAATAGAATTGTTTGGCATGAACACGACATGACCTAACCCTAACCCTAACCGCCAAATACAGCCAAGCTTATAAAGAACTAACTCCCGTCAACAAGAATAACAACAACCCCATAGAGCCCTGATCCCAACATCTTTGAGTCAGTCTGGGAGTAAAGGAAGAGACAGAAGCAAGTGAGAAATCCAGATGTCTTCAAAAGTACTGTGGCAGGCTCGGTTTGGGAAAATACACCAGTTAAAAACCTTCAGAAATGGCATGCCAGTGAACCCAAGAGAACTGATGCCGTTTTAAAAGCTATGGGTGGTCACATCAAATACTACTTTGCTTTACGCAGCTTCTGTTTGTCAAGTACAAAGGATCTTTTGCAAATCGAAGCTTCTCGCTTATGCAGTAGATTACACTAATACTTAAGACTTTAAATAAATACACACCATAAATGCACAATCATATATTTATTTATTATCTTCGCATACCGAAAAGCAGACAAGACCCCATGCTGGCCTATCCCCCAGACAGCTCCCCATCCCTCCTACCTCCCCATTTATTTCCATTCCCCATGCTTTCAAAGTCAGGTGTGCACTATTAGTGAAAGATGAATGACCCCCTCTCTACTCTTCCTCTGACCCATTTACAGTCGAAAGGCAAGCCGCAGTGCTATTCCCCCCCCCCCCCCAGATCGTCTGGGTCTGTCTAGGTCTCCCCCGCAGGAATGCAGTGGGCTCCTGGAGCCATTCATTCACCCCAGTGCTTCATTATGTGCTAGAGGCAGGTGCATAGCTGAACAGAAGCATTATTGCTTTAGGAAGCTGCAATATGAAATCATAAGAGCGGAAAGGCACGGCAGGTGTTCTACACCTGTTTTTTTTTTCAGTAATGGGAGTCTACCTGGATCTCTCTTGTTCCAGTGAACATCTCCTTTAAGCTGCTGAAGACCTGATGCACCAGATAGTGGGAGGCGTCCCATACATACTCCTGAAATCAGAAATATACTAGCATTAGAGGTGTATTCGAAAATTATTCTCAACAAAGAGTGTCATATTTCAGAGGTATTTCATTTCGGATAAACTAAAATAAGGCGGGTCACGTTAGATTATAACTTTAGTGTTAATAATATTAGATAGATAGCGCTAACATTAGATACATTTATACTTATTATTATTATTAGACAACACATATTCAAAGAGGCACTATTTTAGCATCAAAATCGTTTATGTAAGCCGTGTGATCATGTACAAACCTCTACGCAGGGGGGATTTGAACCACCACACATTAGGCTGCATAAACAGCCAAATCAATGCCGCAGATTCACGTGCAAAGGCAAGCGTTTAAAAGCGGTCACACTTGCGAGTCTGATTATTCTAAGATACCTCGGCCACACTTTACTGTAAAGTCACTTACAAATATGGGTAGTCGTGTGTTGTTTTTTTGGTCTTGTTTTTAAAGTGCAGTCGTTTACATGGGCTTGCTTCCTGATCCCGTCTCTCTCCATTATACCCGTCTAATAAATCAACATCGATAGTTTTTTTTGTCCTTTTGCACATTGGCCTGTTTCTTGTTCCCAAACTACCGGTATATTCTCTTTAACATATAATAATATAAACTGGTTCACATTCACCTACTGAGTCTCTGTTTTATTTGGCTGATCTTTTCTTAATACTTTTCTTAATACTTAATTTTTCCCTCAATTAGGCAGCAGGCAAAAGTATCAGGTCCATTATAATATCCTCTTAAATGTTACGGTGTTCCCCTATAGAGGTACATAATGGTATTTTACTGTATTTTCTATACTTATTGTGAATTCCCATAAATCACCGATGGTTTCACAACAGCCGATCCCTGTATTTAATGATGAGCCTATATATAATGATGACGTTACATTTTTGGCACTGATAAAACTAATAATAATAAATGACATAACATTTATTTAAGCTATAAATGCACTGTCTCTGTTTGCACTTGATTACCAAGGAGCATCTTATTTCTGGAAAAATGAAGACGTGTAAACACTTGCAGGAAAAAAAAAAATGTTAGAGCAGCATTCTTAGCAGCATCTTTTTGATTTTAATCCCAGTCTCAGTTTAGATCAGCAAGTCGTACTGACGAAAATAGTTTTAGTTTTCTCATGAATGGCCCAAACAGAAAGTTCTCTCAGCATGTTTGTTTTCAGTCACTCGATAGTTCCAGCTGCAAGTTCTCGCCCTTCTGAGCGCAGGCTTTGGCCGATGCTGATTATTCATTCAGTCTATCGCTAGTTTAGGCTTCATTTATAAATATGCTTTATATTTAGGATAACAATGAAAAAGCTAGTTGACTGTGGTAATGTCCGGTTATCACCCACTTCAGTCAGCGACTTAAAACGACGCTCACAAAACGTAATAAGGCTGTAAATCATTTTCGTTATATACCTGGTACATATACATATAACATAATTCCACTGTATAACACACACAGCACAGTTGATCATAAAAACAACGAATCCTAAAACGAGGTCCGGGAGCCTAAGCAGTAGCACAGGGTGGGAACCAACCCTCGTCAGAAAGTCAATCAATCACAGGGTACATGCACAAACACACTTACACTGAGACACCAACTGATCTAGCCCCTGTCTCTGAAATAAAAAAGCAAACTGGAGCATGCGAAGAAAACCCATGTGGACATAGGGAGAACATGCAAACTCCACGCATGACTGCACTAACCAATGCCCCAGCGGATTTAACTCGTACCTTAAATCACTTTATTCTTATATACACACTACATATAATATAAAAATTAAACAGAATCCACTTAGAGAAAAGACAAAATGATAGCCAGGCCTTTTGGTTAAATGTTCCTACATAACTCTGTAGGTGCTATAAAAGGGGTCTGGTACATTTTATGTAAAATATTTTTAGGCATCATGGTCCTAAGATAAACCAAAATAAATTCTGCTTGTTCTAGAGAACCCATTAGCACAAAGCTGAGCTGCAGGTACCTGCTGCTTATGGCAACCCACAATGTTGTTGAACCAGCAGGCTGTTTTTCTTCATATACACACAATCACATTCTGTAATCACATACACACACACACATATACACACACACACACACACATATACACACACACACACACACACACACACACACACACACACACACACACACACACACA
>JAUZST010063383.1:0-22852 GCA_034779995.1 Parotocinclus haroldoi | reverse complement strand
GTGGGTGTGGGTGTGGGTGTGGGTGGGGGTGGGTGGGTGGGTGTGGGTGTGGGTGGGTGTGGGTGGGTGTGGGTGGGTGTGGGTGTGTTTGGGTGTGTGTGTTTGGGTGGGTTGGTGGGTGTGTGTGTGTGTTTGGGTGGGTTGGTGGGTGTGTGTGTGTGTGTGTGTAATTAATATATATATATATATAATACTCTCTGTAAAATTGCATGTAATTTGATTTGGAGTTTCTAAGGTTACCTAAGAGTATTGTTCTTACCATTGCTATATGGGATACTGTAGAGTATCAGAATTTACTAAATAGTAAAATACTACAGTGGTTCCAAAACAATTTATATAAAATCAACACTGACCACCACATTTTCTTTGCATTTTTGTTACCGTTTCATTTCGCTCTAAAACTGCATACAGCGTATGGCTTTGCTCATCCCTTCCTTACCCCACTGTCTATCTGTCCGGCCGTCCATCTGTCCATCTCTCTCTCTCTCTCTGTCTCTCTCTCTCTCTCTGTCCATCTCTCTCTCTCTCTCTGTCTCTCTCTCTCTCTCTCTCTCTCTCTGTCTCTCTCTGTCTGTCTCTCTCTCTCTCTCTGTCTCTCTCTCTTTCTCACACACACATGCACACACAAGCATACATTTATGAAATAAGGCTGTGTCTTATGTGACCCTGTAACATATTTCCTGTTTATGACAGACTTATTGAATTAAAAAGCACATTTATCCTCGGTGTGCTCGCTGACCAATACACAGTTTCTGTTTCCCTGCTTGTTTCTGGCCTTGTTTCTCTGGTGCGTATTTCTTAATCAGCTTGTTTTTGGACCTGCAGTGCATCAGCTCACTGTCACAAACAGAAAATAGAAACTATTCCACCACTGTTCAGTAACCCATGCAGGGTTCTCTTCTGCAGATCCACAAATCCAGCATACGTGATCACACCGGATTATTTTGGGGTCTATAAGGATCACGTTCGTCATTCAGTCTGCTCTTGATGATGTCGTATATGTTTTATAAAACCTTGTGCATCATAAAATCTTTATTGTGTTTAACAATTACAGTGTTTTATGAATAAATTATTTAAGCTCATTTACCAAATAAATGTAACAACCCAGTGCTGTAGCAGCTTTGAATGTAGTTTCCCATCATTTATACTCGTATGCAACATTGGCATGAGATCTTTACTATAAGTGTAGCTTAAGCCTACCTAAAAAAAACTGTTGAGAAAAACTTACTTGATTCAGATATTTTTTTAAGCCTTAGTTATTTAGCTTTATTTAACCAGGAATATCTCATTCAGACTGAAAATCTTTTTTTTAAGAGTGTCCTGGCCAAGAAAGGCAACAGCACACAAATGGCCAAAGACTCTATCTGCTCATTGTGGAGTAAACAAAGCCTGCAATGCATAAGCTGTTGGATCTATTGAACTAGAGATTGAATTGATTCCTTAAATATGACCAAGGATCTGATTTAAGTTCAACTTCAGCTGAACAGGACTGGGGTTAAAATAAGTCTTGTTTGTCCATTTTTATTCTGTGGCATTTCATCTTGACTAGCTTTCATGGAATGAGGAAAGATCCAGGTTTATGTTCTGGGGTAGAAATCATTTCTTGATGTAGCTCATCAAGACTTTTTTTTCTTTATTGCCAATTTCAATTATAGCAAAGTAAAATATCGTGCCTAAAAACATCCTTTTAAGAGTAAAAGTACTGCTGAAAAATACTTTTAAAGAAGAGTTTAACCATCTTTGTTACACAGGGGCTTTAGGGGGTTAGACTTTAAGGGGGTTCGTGTCCCAGCGAAACGTCACTGTGCCCCTCTAATTGCAATGAAAAAAGAAAAAGTAGCATGGATGCTGCTTTGGCTAATGATGATTGTTTTTGCTATTATTTGTTAAGGAAAATGCACATAACCTAAATGTATTATTTAAATGGTTTAAGTTTGTCCTTCATGTCTCATCCTTGGTAGAGTAACGGCAACTTAAATGACTAAACTGAAATCATATCCAATCTATTTAGTTTTGAATAGCTTTTAACAAATGCAGTTTGTACGACTGACTGGTGTTATTGCTGTGCCGCTCTTAATTGTGTGTGCCCCAGTACAACAAAAAGTCTCCTGTTTTTACAGTAAGTTGAGTAATTGTAGCTCATTACTTCCATTCTGGCCCTCATGATTTCTCCAGGATTTGACTAAAGTACAGAACTATACTAACTGTAGTTAGTAAAATGTTCTCTTACTTGGTTAATATTGTGTTCTGCTGTTGGTCTTAACTTCTACAGACAGCAACATCACAAATGCCTGATGCTCAGATGTTGAGGGTTCATTGAAATAAGGATACTACTCAAAGAAAGGGTCTAAAAAACATTTTTGCCACTAGTGCTGACCATTAAATTCTGAAATGTTTGACACATCGGCTGTATTTAGCCAAGTGTACAAAATCTCAAATGGTGTCCAAGTGTGGGACTGCATGGTTGCAGACAGCTAGGGTCAAGTTTCCAATCTGTCTGCTTTCGATTGACAGGTGGAGCTTTTAGACAGCACCTCCCACACCATCACGGACGCTTACGTGGGAAAAGAGTACATCATCCAGCTGGCCGCCAAGGACATGGAGATCGGCACTTGGAGCGACTGGAGTGTGGCCGTGCATGCGACCCCTTGGACAGAAGAACCCAAACCTATCACTTCCACCACAGAAGCAGACGTTCTCATAGGTGATTCTCCATTCCCTATTGCTACTCTTACACACTGGCCATATCATTTAACCAACATACACCACATATGAAGATTTGGGAAATGATCCTGATCACCACATCAGATGTAAATTCTTACAAATATACAGTCATGGGACCAATATGTCTTATGTGGTCTGCATCCTGCCGTCAATACTAAAGATGAGTAAAGATGCTGGACTGCAGTGTCAGACTGCCTCCTACAGGACAGCAGGCTCAACACACATCAAGTACAAAGGGACCTGCTTGACTGTTCCAAGTTAGATCGTATACTATCCATTATTTTACCAAGAAACCGCTACTGCAGGGATGTATACTCACAACCATCTGATCAGTAATCCACTGCCTTAATCATGAATACCTTCCAGTGGTCAAAGTAGCAATACACAAACCCAAGGGAACAACAGAAAATGCTATCAAGTTACTATTAACACAGCTGCAAATACCACAAGCTTGTTACTGGGCTATTTCAGTCTGACATTAGTTGCCATTTTCCGTAGAATTTAAAATTCCAGAAAAAGAGGTACAGGCACTCTGATGGTACAGCAGCAATTCCCTGACACACCACAGAATGACCTGGATTTGGGGGATTATCCCCCTGAGCTGCCGGGATAGACACCAGATGTCCTTGCAATCCTGACCGGGAAAAAGCTGGAAAAAAGTGAAAGTGTTACAGGGGTTCTGGTTTGCGACAGCAATTCACTACCCAAAACTTTGGAAACCTAGGAGGTATGTTGGGAAGTCCTGGCCGGGTCAGACTTCACATGCACACACCATTGGTTATACCTGAAGGAGTAAAGGTCAGTATTTATCAGCAGTGATTATTGCTGACCCACAGATGTGCTGGCCTTTGTTCTCTGGGACTGACCATTAAAAGCAGTGCTAAACCATCAGGAGTCAAATCAAGCCAAATTTATTTCTATAGACATGTTTACAATGGATCATTGTTTAGAAGCAGATTGCAAACTATATAGGTCCACAGCCCAAACTGACAACGGTGGGAATGGGGAAAAATCTCAGTAAATGTGAGTCTTGGACCACACTAAATTATTTCCTTAAAGAGCGACCCTACCTTTGTGTTATATAGGAGGACTGGCTGAATTTGTGTTTCGTTATATGGGAGGACTCGCAGGCTCTTGAAAAGGCGCTCTTAATTAGCTGAGCCATAACAGTGACATATCGTATCTTGCTGGTCACACATACGCATCAAATATGTAGAATTCTTACAGTACAATTGTGTGGACAGCAAAAAAGTCCAACCGTTCTAGAGCATTGTGGACAAAACAGAAGACAAGTGGACGGTTAGCAAAAAAAAAAAATCATATTAGCATTCTCTGTCTGGTAAAAATAGCCAATAGAATGTGAACTTTAGCAGTCTAAGGGTAATCATTAGTGTTATGCCTGTCACAAACTGCGGTGTGGTCTGGCAGCATCAAGCTTGTAAATCACAGAACGACATACCATTTGCGCTATTTTTATAAACCCGTTGCCCAACATGGAGTGAATGGAAATGGTACATAGACATTCTAGCACAACTTGTTAGCAACTTAGCAAAGTAGAACATGAAGCATGACACCGATCCATGTCACTGAAAGTACATAAAGGTTTACAAAAGTAACGACATCAGTCTTTTGCAAAAAAAATCATACAATGACATTGTCATATTTAGCTAATCACAGCAAAAAACAGAATTATAAAACATTTTCAGTCATGAGGAACCACAATATTTTTTATGTGGAATTATTTTAGACATGCTGCAGCGTATCATGATATTTATTCATGATATTCAAGACATTTTTAAACATAAAAGTATGAACAGCTACTATAAAACTATGTTTCTGTACTGTGGTTTAATACATTATATCAATTATATTCCTATATATATATATATATATATATGTTGTTGAACAAATTTACTAATTAAATGCATGCATATAGTTATTTTGGGGAGTTAAAGGCCTTATGCTGAACATGAAGTGTTAGAAAGACTGACTTTTATACTTTTTAAAATTTAGTAAGCATCAATAAAGTGAGAGGTAACCTGTGGAACCCCCTTGATTGTCATTTTTGGTACGCTTCAATTATAAATCTAGGTTTACAATTAGCGCATCATTGGATGCCTGACTAAAACTGCCTTAATTAAAAAATAAGTACATACATTAATAGAGTCATACAAGCCAAAGTAACAAGCCTGTTTTTTTTTTTTTTAAGTCAATAAGTACAATTTATACAAATACAAAAAGTACAAGCTAAAACTACTTAAATGGATTGGCCCCCTATCTAGGGTTGGTCCTGCCTTGTGCCCTGTTGTCCGCTAGGCACTGGTTCTGTTGTGACCCTGACAACGATTATCAGATGAGAGAATGAATGAATGAATTAGTGAATAATATGTATTAAGTTACAGAAATGATCAAAGCACAGATACCTAAAAAAGAGTAATAAAGTACTTACTTACTTACTTTAGTACACACATCCATTCAGCTTACTATACACCATAAACAAAAGTGTTTTTCAAGACTCATTCTTCAATTTAACAAGGGTGCTAAATTAACTGCAGCAACCAATCCCAGGACAGGAGCTTCTGCTCGTAAAGTCTGAGCCTTCGAAGGTATTGATGAGCTTGTTCATCTTTAGCAGATAAGAGAATCCTATAAGTCCTGATGGCCACTCTGACTCAACTCCCTCCAGTTTAAAAATAGCACTGCCAACTCGATGAGTGTTATTAGAGGTAATATGCGGCTCCTACTCTATTTGTTTTGATCCGGCAGACGGTATTGAATTTCTCCCGCTCCGGGAAGGCGGCATATTTAATTCGAGCTATAGTTAGGATGTGGCACAGATTCAGAAAGTCAGCCTGAACGTAAGCTTTCCATTCGCTAAATCCCCGGTCAAAGGATTTCCTCTCAAAGCATGGTCAAAATGGGCAGGATGGCTTTCGGACTGAGTTAATCCATGAATAAGTTTTATTGACAGTGTTAGAAATTGGTTTAGTAGTAGTAGGTCTAATACTCGCTCCAGTACTCTAATACCCTGCACGCTGTCCTTAGTCAAGCCTATCCTTGAAGATTGCTACAACAAATGATCATCAAAAAGGCGCTGCAGGTAGTGCTGGTGCCTGGCACCACATGCTGGTAGGTAGATAGTTTGCTCTAAATGACTTGCGAATAAGCTTGATTCCCTACGACAGAGCCACAGTTCTCCCACCTTACACCTAATGTTCCCAGGATAGGCCTGTACCTTACAAACCTGACCAGTAAAGTGGTCCCTTTAGATGACTTAATGTACAAACAGCTTAAGAACTTCACAAGAATAATATAGAATTTACTTTATAAGTCTTCCAAATGAAAATCTCACTAGGGTAAACAGTTGTTACATTCTGTGGTAACAACAAGGTAAGATGCTACATACTGTGCAAAAGTCTTAGGCCACCATTAGATTGCATATGCCATCGTTTCCTCAAATGATAATGCCCATATATCGTTATGTCATGGTGTCTTGAAATAGAATGCAACCAGAAACATTTGTCTGCGATGTTAAATGGAAAACTAGACAAAATCAGAAACAGCTTCTATAGGCTAAAGTGGCAAGTATTTAGTTTGATCTCCCCTTACACTTGAGCAATAGCAGCATCTTGCAACTTCATCGCATTGCCATATTTGACCCTTCTAGCCTCTGAAGAAGCTTGATCAGAAAACCACTTCTGTGTAAAGGATAAGACATGCTAAAGCTCACAAAAAGTGGAATGCTAATTAGTTTAGAAATAATAATAATACATATATATTTCATTTTTTTTCTAGTATTTATCTAGTATATATCAGAATCACAATACTATGCAGGTTGCCATATGATATCTCTCCCAAGTAATGTTCCAGTACCAGTTCCTGCACCACACGCTTTGACCTTCCTCCACCTCCAACCATCAACAGAACCCAGTCCCACCAGAGTGCAGGAACTCCCTCCGTCATTTAGTCATTAGGAGGCGATGTGCCTCCAAGGACCTCCCACTTAGGACTGATTTTAAAATATATTTTGTCTTAAAATCTATTTTGTTACTTATTTTATTACCAACTTAAATATAATTATTTATTAAACATTTATATTATTTACTTAATTCTACTATTACTTTAATATACCTTTAAATAACTACTTAATTAATCTCTAGGCCACCCATGAAGGTCGGGTCCCTTTTTGAGTCTTGGTTCCTCCCTAGGTTTCTTCCTTCTACTTTCAGGGAGTTTTTCCTTTCCACTGTTGCCTTAGGCTTGCTCAATTTGGGATTGGCCTATTAAGATAATATAAGCTTTGAGACGATGCAACTTTGTGAAAAGCGCTATAGATATAAATTTGAATGGAAATTTGAATTGAATATCTGGTGCATGTACCTGTTGCTTGTGCGTGTTTTAATCTGATTAATAGTGGCCACCTGTTTGAAGAGTTATGCTGCAAGTCATTTCACACATCACATGTACAATGCAGATACACATGTATTCATCGAAAGAGAAAATATTTGCTGCTCCTGGTTAATCAGTTTTACAGCCAAGCTACATAAATAAACAAGCTGCACGAGTAGAGCGAGCATCGTTTGAGTGGCGTATGGATATGCAGTCACTCTGTCTCTAAAATATATGATTTCGTGATAGGATCGTGTCTCGAGCTTTGAAATGTTACCATCCTCGCTCATTACATCTTCTCATCAGACATACGATTTATAGCAGACAGGACACAAGACGGTTGCACTGAAATAAAATTCATGCACTGTTCCAAAACCAAGGTTGCATTTAATTTGCTTTTTTTTTTATATGTTTTTAAATGATACGTTAGCTTCAAGGTATCTCCCACATTTCAAATAGATCATGCGTGTTAGGTTAATTGCTGCTTCCAAACAGTGCCTTTTGTATGTCAATGTGTGTATGACCATTGACTGTGCTTGCCCGATGTGCCCCACAATGGCTTGGCACCCGGATTGGCACCTCAATTAGTCTAAAACGCATGTCTTTGGAAAGGGGGAGGGAACCCATGCAGAGATAGGGAGGGATATGCAGTCCAGATTAAAAAAAAAAAATACAGATTTTCATCAGTTGTAAAAATGTGGGGAAAAAAAGCATCTCAGGAAGTGTTAGCCATGACAGAACACTTGAGAAACCCCTTTTTTCAATCAAAAAGTTATCATTGTAGCTATTTAATCTCTTTTGGTCAAATACCTGTGAAAACCTGTGTCATTATATGTCATTCGTCAACCCATTGTATTAGTGTCATTTTGTTTTTAATTGTTATTGTTGTCTAGGAAGCTGATATATTCTAATAGTTTATGGTGTTTTTAAAATTGGCATCTCCCTCACCTCAAATGCAGTAGCTCAATCAACACATTTGGGTCCACTCTTTATTTTTTCTACTGAAGCTTTGGTGGTAATTTAACTAACAAGTAAGAAAAATGCACAGTTTTCAGAATAATACTCTAGCATTTAAATAGCACGTTGTCCCATTGAAATCACTTTTACAGTTCCACCTTCAATCTTCAGCCTGTACCTCCTGTTACCATACCAGATTACATTGTATTTATGCGTGTGTTTATGTGTTTACTCTATTTGCCAGAAAACTAACTGTCAGAAACATAGTTTTTGCTTTATTAATGAATGTAATTAGGCCTGCAGTCTGTTCATTTTTCACACCTTTTAATTGGTTTCATGCCCAAACATTAATTAGCGATAGATCTGCCACTTATTCCTGCTCTTAAGGATCTTTACTGATTGCTAATTTAATCAAATTAAACGGAATATTTTCCATCTCTGCAGAGACCACTCCGTCTGCTGCCCCACCTTCACCCAAGCCCAGAGTGGGAGCCGCCAACGGTGGATGCTCTACCCTTCTCTGCTCGTGTCATGTCCTTATGGCGTGCATCATCATGGCTATCATGTGGTACGTACATTACACAAAACCCTGCAGTAGTGGATTAATTTCTTGTAAGTGCCTTAGTTAACCATAGCTAGGAGTCTAAGAGAGCGTAAATGTGATATTCCTCAGACAACCAGTAATAAGAGACATCCAATCGGATGTGTTAGCTCATGGATGTAGTGTAGTGCAGTGTGTCCTCTGTCCCAAGTGCCTTCAGCTGTTCTAGTATTCATCTGTCAAGGATATACAGAGAATATACAGGTAGTGAACTGACAAACAAGGCAGTACTACTTAAAATAGGACATGTGCATAGAAATTTCCAGCATGGTACAAAAAGTGGCTTTATTAGTCTGTTTACGGCTGCAGTGTCCGGAGTTAAAAAGATTTGCATTTCCTATTATAATCTATTGTAATTTTATTAGACTTTGGCCATTAAAACAAATGGACATTGATCAGATGGATGTTAAACAGGGCTTTCCTGTACTCAGTTGCCCAACTTCTATATGGAAGTTCAATTTCTATATAGGAATAAAACTCTAAAAAGAGTCTTGTATTCCGAGTTAGTAGAAGGCCAATAGCTGCCTTTGTTTTTTTATGAAAACTAGTTTGACATACAAGTATCTGCTAGCATGTTTGCATGTTAATGTGACACTCAGTTACTCGGTTACAACATGAATGAAATATAGTACCATTCATAGTGACTACTTATACATTAGGACTTCTGTGGATCACCAATTCATAGGAGCCTCAGGGGAAAGTCCACAACCTTGAAATCAGTAAACCTGATCGATCCTCAGTATCCACTACTTGACTGAACCGAGCAAGACGTATATTCATTAAGTCGGCATGTTTACCATATGCCTATTCACCCAGAACTCACAGATGTACAGTTGAATAATGAGCCAGGCTTCTAATGAAAACAAGCTCATACAGAGGATCAGCAGTCCACAAAAATAGTGAGGGGTAGGATCATGTCACCTTCCAGCTTGATAGAGCCAAGGACTCACTTTAAATTGGCCTTGTACCAAATAGGCACAAAGAGAATCTGCATACATGCAGAGAAACCTTAGCCCTGGCTTCCTTCTTATGCTGTCAGAAGAAAAAATTAATGGGTCAGTTCGTAATGGTGTGAGGAGAAGCAGTGGTTTGCATCACAGGTGTCTGTATATCAGTTTCAGCATCCCATTGATAGAAAGCAGAGTCAGGTGGTCTGAATTTTGATGTGGTTCCATGAGCCCCCATCTCCCAGCATGCCAAGCTAACCCATGCTGGTTGACTGCACTACTGTCTTTGTAGAATTGGGCTGTGAAAACAGTTTGTTTGGGGGTGGATTACCTTTTGAAGGATGACATTCAGGGTTTTGTCTAAGCTTCGTAGTGTTCCTATTGTGAACAGACAAGATTACAGACAGATCCTTGCCATAAGCCAACTTAAAGAAGACCAGTTTATAGAATTTGAACTATAGGATGATGCCCCCACCCCCTTTCGGGTTGCCACCCCTGAGCACAAAGTTATTCCTTTAAGACTATTCTGGCAGCCAAGGGAAATTCATTCAATGACCTAAGTGTTAGTACAGAGATTATGCTCGTCTTCTTTCTGGTTTGGGTGTATTCGAGCCACTCTTCGGGCATAAGGTACAGAGCAGGCTTTGATTAGTGTCTTATGGCAGGAAGAGTCAGGTCCATTTTTGGCCTTGCAGGCAAGCGTCAGGGTGTAAATCTGATCCGGGTAACTTGAGGAGAAGAGAAGCTAGCAGTGGGGTGACATGGCTGACTTGGGTAGATTGAAAATCAGACATGCTGCTGCATTCTGAATCGGTTTCAGGGCTCTAAAGGTACACATGGAGAAAGCCTGTCAGGAGAGAGCTAAAGTAGTACTGCCTAAATTAAGAACAAAAGACTGAGTGGAAAGAATCAGTCACATCAATCCCGATGTAAAAGAGTCGCCTGGGTGAGGTCAGAAATTCTACAAGGCTTTTCACTTTCTTTTGGAAATGTGCAGATCCCTATGTGAAGACATGTCTCAAGCAATGTTTAGAAGCTCAGTCTTGCTGGGATTTAGCTTCTAGTGATGGAAATTCACAAGAACTCCATCTTAAGCCCCATTTGGAATCCATACCCGACAGGATTGGAGCCGCTATTAGAACGAGGGGAGGCTTAGCCATGTATTAGGGAAGAAATGACATTAATGTTTTGTCTGGGGAGCTTAAGAGCACATTCAAGAAGTTAAAAAAGACAGTCTTTAGGTTGGATAGCCTTATATCAACAAAACAGGATTTGTTTTAAAATGACAGTGGATTCTTTTTATTTAAGATACATTTCGGGTTGAGTTTCCAGAAAGCTCTGCAACACTAAGATCACCATACTCTCTCTCTCTCTACTTTTTTATGATGGGAATGATTGGTTGTGTATTCTATTTGCTAAAATAAATCCTGAATCATTATATCGTTGAGTTGTGGTTTCTAGGATAGAATAGCAGACGGTTGGCCTAACTCTATATAATCTTGGGATTAAAAAATAATGAAAGAAATAAAAACCATAAAAGCTAGTGGTGGACAATTTTAGTAGGTCTATTATAGTAATGGTGTCGAGCTCCTGTGGCTCTGTGGTAAGAGCTACGCTTCAAATCCTGGACTGGGTTTGCAACATGTGGCACGATCACAAAATGCAGCAGACCTCACGCTGGTGATGTAGGCGATGGATCGTGTATCAGTGACAAATGTACAAAAACAACACAAACACTAACTGTGCGGAAGAAACGCCTAGCAATCAACTTGCATATCCACCCATGAAAACTGTGTATAATAACAGGTCAGTCATCCATAGTCTCGCCATTGATTTGATGGCACATGCCGTTCTGACGCAGTGGGTTTTTTTTTTTTTTGTCTTTTCAGATTCGACTATCTGTTTTTAGTAATCAGGTATTGTCTGTTTTTTGTCCCTTTTCTTTTGCAGATGTTTATACTTCATTCCTGTGGAAAGTCTTCTAGTTCTATTTTGCACATCTTAATGGATCTCGTGCATTGATAATTTAATTTTTTTCCTCTCGCAAAATGAAAACGTAGTATGATGAATTAACGATGACATTGAGAACGGACTGGAAAAGAGCAAGTGCGTCAGCGTCCGGCCCGGCGGGGCTGAAGGTGGAGTGAACGCAGACACAGGACTCTGAACCCCAGGGGAAACGAAACATATGGGGTCAGCCACGGCTTCTGTCTCACCGCAGCACAACAACGATTCTAAAGCGCCATCCCCTTTCCCTTTAAGACTTTTTTTCACGAACGAATCGGAGCGTTCCTTTGATCTTTTCACGCACACTGGAGACGGTGGTACGAGCTCACCCTCTGTGTCATGAATTCAGCAGCATACAGCTAACTGGTCATGCCAAAGACGTGGAGAGATGTCCTTCCCACGATCCATAGCTTCCCCAAGCCTGTGTCTGTGCGAGGGACTGGAAGCTGCAGCGCAAAATCTCCATCCAGCAACCGTACACAGACTGAGGACTATCAAACAAGAATGAAGGTCATCATACGATTGGTTCTATCAATTAGCTCTTTTCTTAGTTCTCTTTATTGTACTCGAGGTCAAGAGGCTGAAAGACTGAAGCTCACAAACATAAAACAAACAGTGTCTTACTCCATTTCATCATATTGGACTGAATTTTTGAAGTGAAACGTATCAGACCGTTCATTCGTTCAACGTAGAACCACTTTTATCAGGCTACGCGTCAATCTGCCTTTCAACATGATTTTTTAAAGCAGTCTTCAATTGCTAATGCCCGTTTTACACCGCGACTTTTCTTTCTTAAAAGACATACATATAGCATCTTAGTTTATTTTTTATCAAGCCTTCACAATTGCTTAATTCACGATCATATTTTGTAAACTACGATATGTATCTTTAACATGGAACAAAAAAAAACCTTTATTATTTAATAATGTATGTATTAGCCTTAGATTCTTGTAACCTGTATCTGGGTTCTTTTTATAGATGTATATAAAACAAGAAGTTGTTCATTAAATGTGACCATTTCACAATGAGTTTGAGCCATCCATCATTTCGTGTTGGATAATTCTGTGCCTTTTCTTGTGAATTTGTGAACTTGTCTGCCTTTGTGAAAGACGCTGTTGTTCCTGGGAATTTGTGGAAATGCTGGTGAGCAGGGGCTGAGCCTGATTACAGATGATTGGCAGAACATTTAATTAAGCTGTCCCGAGTCTTTGTAGCCTTGTACTGATGGCAGGGAAAGAGAGCCTTAAACGTGACAGCAGCTAAAGCAGGGCAAATCACTAACTGACTTTTATATGTTCCAGTTTTCAAGAACTAGTGAACTTTAGTACACGATTTGTGATGCAGTCAGTCCAGATGAAAGTTACTCGTCATGAGAAACAGAAACCACAAAGGAGCTCTTAATATCTCTGTAGTTTCTTGTAGACAAAAGCAAAATCAAATGGAAAGAAAAACTAGATTTTGACTCAAAGTCTCCTCTCTCGGGTTTTCTCAAGGGCAGTAATTTCATGTCTCCCATTGAATTTTCGAAGGAGTCTCAATAAAGACAGATACATGTAAATGTGGAGGAACTAGAGCGTCAAGGTCAGGCTTAAACCGAACGCTTGTGATGCACGATCCCTTAGGTGGCACAGCCATTCAACTATAGCATGTAAAACAACTCGGGATTTATTTGGTAAACCCTTGTGACACGCTAAGATTCAAAAATTCGCACGAGTTACATTCACAAATGGCACTTGAAACTTTACTGCGCAAAAAAAAAGCCCCTTGTTAAACATGTCCGGAAGCGGCATTGACTCCAGGCTCTGAAACATAAGGGTTCCATCACAATAAAAAATGAAAACATGTATTGTGGTCATATGAATCCGTATTCCAGATCTTTTATGAGAAAAATGTATGCTGTGTGCTCCAGACCAAAGATTAAATGAACATCCAGACAGCAAAGTGCAAAAGCCAGGGTTTGTCAGTGCCTTTGCCCAAAGGCCATTTACTATTATACAAAAAGTTCACCCGATAAAGCATAGATTCATTCATTATCTTCCGCTTAATCCACACGGGGGGTGGCGGGCAAGCCGGTACCCACTCAGCAACTCTGGGCACAAGGGTAGGAACAACCCCAGACGGGACGCCAATCCATCGTACAACACACACACACGGAAACACACTAAGGGCCACTTTACCGACACCAATTAACCTAACACGCATGTCTTTGGACTGTGTGGGGAAACCGGAGTTCCCGGAGTAAACCCACACAGACACGGGGAGGACAAGCAGACTCCACACAGTAAGGACCCAGCATGGGATTGAACCCAGGACCTTCTTACTGTGAGGCAGCAGTGCTGCCCCAGCTAAAGCTAGGCTCTTTAAATTATTATTGATCTTACAAACACCTGGTCCACAATTATGTTTAATATCATGTCATCATCAGCATCCTCATGAAAGCCTGGACTCAGGGATTCCCAGCAGAAAATTAATTGGCATGTTAGCCACTGGCTCGTCTTCTTGCTCCAGTCAATTCTCGTGCCATCACATTCCCAGGTGCTTGGTGCACACGTTCTCTACTGTCCAAGTGATGGAGAAGAAAAAGGACTCGTCGGATTAGAGCAACTTCTTCAATCACTCCAAGATTCAGTTCTCACTATCACATTCTCATTGTATGCACTTTTTGGTGGTGGACCGGTTTCGACCTCTGTCTGCATGACCCAATACTTAACAATGTGTGATGTGATATGTATCTGGCACATTCTTCCAATAACCAGCAATGAAACATTTCCAGACTGCAGTGAAAGCTCAGCGTCCCCTAAAATGTCCAAAATTAAATGGCCAAATATGTACAGCTGTATCAACATGCCACTGATCACAAATGCGTTACAACATATTAAGTTCGAAGTTCATTCAGAATCAGCTACTTATCACAAATCGACTGACTCAATTTTGTTAACTTCTCGTACATTCCCGTAACGTCAATGCCACAGATTTCAAGTCCTAACTTTCTTATATGGTCTTTGATCAATGCATTTGCTCATAGAAGCTGAGTGTCCATTCACTTCAATGAGACGACATGGAACAGGTTTTGTATTTCCTCCATTTCCTCCATATTTTGGAAATATATTGTCTCTGGGGACGAATGTAGTCACTGGCTGTCTAAGACTTAAACTAAGGTTGCCTAAGCAGTCCAGCTCTGCTTACCATTGAGAAAATATTGGTCAAGTCCCTGGAAAAGATGCCTACTTGGTACAATAGGGTCACAGAGCATTTTCTTGAAAAGGAACAGAGGATAGAATGTATGTATAAATAAACTGACAAATTGATGATGTAAGCTGACATTGAGCTTCCCTTCTTTTGAAATACCAGCAGCCACCACTGTCCATGACCTGTACCACAGCATCCATTCTGTCAGTTCAGAAAAGGTTCTATGGACTTCATTGCTCTCAGTCAATGTTGACTCTTGGGTGCCCAGCATGCTGTTGCTTGGTTGGGGGTCGTCCCTCCTCAGACCTCTGTCAGTAGGTATTTACCACTGCTTACTGTTAATGCCCCAAAGGTCTTGTTGTTTCAAAGCTGATCTGACCCAGGTGTCTGACCATAACCACCTTTGCTCATTCAACCATGAGACCTCACTGTATGCATGCTGTCTAAGCACACAGACCTTGATCGAGCTAATCAGTCTTATTTGATCATAAAGTTCTATTTCATTATCAGTATCTATTCAGTATCTATTCTACTGCTAGACAACTTCAACCCCGTGACTCACATTAGCATCTATACAAATGGATGCTGGTTACATATAATTGATTGTTCTGTTGTACAAAATGACATTTTCCACAAACTCTGAGTAAAAAAAAGTTCAGTTTTTATTTAAACAATGTTTTTGTTTTCCCCATATTCTGAACCCTGGCCTGTATCTGAAAGACGATCCGTTTTAGTTAAACCACTCTCCTCAAGCTTAAGCTTAAATTGTTTTCAATCCACACCAACATCTGGAGTGATTAGCCTGATCTGTGTTTTAACATTCTCTCTCGGTCATTAGATTCGAATCCACCGAATGTGAATTTCGGAAAAATCAATAGCTTATTGAACGGCTGTTGGCACCAAGACCTGTTTAATGACAGCCTTGACCTTTCTGAGCAGCCAACTATATGACTGACACCTAATCACTTCAGGGCACAATCACCATAGCCTTTCATTATTCAGGAAGGTGGAGGTGTTCCTGCAAGAGAGTTGTTATCGCTGGAAGATCTCAGAGCTTTAACATTTTTCATTTGCAGTTTTGTGGAATTACTTACACTCTTGTTGGAGGTAACACTTTGCTCATGGAATCAATGGCCCATTGTGCTAATTTAAGTAAGGGCTAATTCTGCTTAATGCAAGCTCAGTGATGTGCTGAAATTAAAGCAATTATCAATCGTTCAGCTTAATCAAAAGTATTTGAATTTATAATGCATTCTGCTGCAGGCTCAGCATGCTAAATTCACTGGACTGTTTTTTCCCCTCAATTGCCAGATTATTACTTTCGGGGGTTAGAGTAGTGGACTGTGGAAGGGTTCAAATGCCACCTCTGCCACTTCTAGATCCTTGAGCAGCTTCCTTAATAAACATATGCAAAATGTTTAAATACTTAGAATCTAAACGTAAATGAATAGAGAATACATATTTAAAGAAAATCTAACGATTCAAATAAAAAGATTATGATAAATTGCGGAATACAATATTATGAAGAGTATAATAAATAGAGAATATAAAGTTATGGCCTATAGCCAGTAGTTCATATAAATAAAATATTGAATAAAATAATGCAGTGAATATGTGTATGTGCATTTTTTTAAACCAGTAAAACAGAGCCACTGTAGGAGGTTTTGTTTGCATGGCACATTGTCATGCAGAAGTGTAAGAAAAGAAGTACTGCCCTCTGATGTAGTCTGAGTAATGGTATGAGGACTGGAACTGGTACCAAAAGAACATCTTAGTGTGTTATCCTGAACCTTTACCAAACGAACAGCTTGGAGAGAAAACAGAATCTATAACATAATCTTAACAATTATAGTGATACTATTATCAGAACACATTTGTGCAAGTTTAGCATGAGACTCCGGCAGCACTAGAAATGGTAGAACATGATGGTGACTCATCCAAGACATAAGACACCAGCAATCCACCTCCTCAGCCAACAACAAACCTGAGATCATCCATACAGGAAGACAGCAACCCAACATCCCAGATCACCAATCTTTGATTAGGAACCCTTTGCTCTGTTTTTAGTCTTTGCTCCTGTGGTTCACGGCTAAGTGCTTGCTTCTGGAGACTGGTTTCTGGGCTTGAAATGTGAAATTTGAACAGGTGTCCAGAATAGGCTTGGACCTCCTGGTGACCTTGGCCAGGATAAGCAGGGATAAAACGGGGGAGCTTTGATGACATATAAATGAAGTGGTTCTATAAACACCCTTTGTAGCTTTCTAGTGACTTCTTATATTTACCCTGGAATAAAGCCTTTTTAGGAGTTTGACACAAATTGACACACTTTAAACATAAAGTGAAATGACTGTGTAATGCCGCCGCCTGAGTCACAGTTTCGGAGGCTTTCAGAAATCATAAAGGCAGCCAATGGGGTTGAAATGAAAATGGGATATCTGAAGCCTGGACTCTGACAGGTTCTCATTTGGAAGATGAGAGGTCAACAGGTACACACTAAAGTGCTGCAGGCAATTCCACAAAGCACCTCTCACACAGAGGCCACACTTCTTTTAGCTCTTTTTTTTTCTTTTGGCAGTCATACGATGAGGTCCAACCTTTTAGTCCCAGTGCTTTTCAACAGGATATACAGTATAACTATATACAGGATTTCTGTGTCATTGTGCTGTAACGTTCTAACAAACACACATTCAGGGGGGTCAGATTTACATCACTGGCATCCATGTTTGCATTTACACAAGCAAGTCAGGTTCTAAATTGGGAATAGGATCACTGTTGGCCAGCCATGATCTAATCTCAGCAGGATCTGCTTCTCATTAGTTCCTCAGATCAGACCTGCTTTGCATGTTGCAGACATGCTGCAAGCCACGAGGTCTGTCTTGAGAAACAATGCAACGCTTGTTTGAAGAGTATCCTGAGCCCGTTCAACAGGACAGCGCTAAACCATCCATCTGATACACATTAATGCATGAATCATGCCCTGTAACGAGAAGCACAGGGTTGAGGAGCAGAGGCTCTAAGTCAGTTCAGGACAGGCGAGAAATCCCTGAATCCCTGTGCATCCTCACGATGCAGTGTCTGTGGCAACAACAGTAGCAGAAGCAGTTGATAAGAACTGGAACATTTCCCATATGGGTCTGAGCCAGGATCCTTTTCTAGCTCCCAGTCCGGCTAAGAGAAGGAGGTCAAGTCGAGACGCGCTAATTGAAATCAGCCACAGCCAGGTGTCCTGTGCCTTTCTTCTTCTGGTGATGGTCAGAAAACAGAGAGGTGGGTAAGTGTGTATAGAGCCAATCAAAAGTCTAGAGCAGCAGTGTGGCTACAGGGGGCAAAGGCATTTGTTTAATTACATTTCCCTGTAGTGTGTTTGTAACATGGCTACACTTTAAATCGCCCAAGCTAGTAATTAGGTTCGTTAATTTGCTGTGAGTAGTTAGGTATCATTTTGTAACAGCAGATTAGAGTCGATTATCATTTGTATCGTATTAAGTAGTGTTGTAGTACTGTTTTCCAAAAATCTTAATCTGGTCACTACTAAACGTGTTTCTTTTGACTCGGACTTACGCGAGCATTCGCTAATTTTGTTGAGTTTTGTTTCTTGCAGTTAACGAACTATGGTGAACACTATGGTGTTGACTATTATTTTGTAGTTCTCTTTCTACTGCTGGGAATCGTTTTATCAGTCTAATCTAATCAATCTAATCTACCTGCTGATCGTTTTTAGAACGTATTCATCTACTCTTAAGTAATGGTGAGCATATTTTTTGGAGCAATTATCTTTGATCAACTTGATTTTTGCAAACCAAGATCAGTTATAAACTTAAAATATTGAAATTAATTCTTGCTAGTGCTGTATATATTAGGCTATTGTTGTGTATACCGTTTAGATCTTAGGTTACATTTTTTTGAGCGTCGTAGTTGATCTATAATATACAGTACTTGTAGTCAGCTGGGAACACGATTGATGAATGGTTTCATGCCGCTATTGACCTGGCTCTCTCTCACACTGAATCCCTTGGTTGAACTGATAATTATTTTCTGAAAGGATGAAAATGAATGAGTACCATTGACAATCCAGGTTATCCACAGGTCAAGTCTAGCTGGATTTTTTTTATCACCATTTCAGCTTGCACAGCTTTCCTCAGTGAGTTGGTGAGGAGAAATTATAGCCATAGGTTGTAGACATATGTTTTAGTTGTGTTTCGGACACCGGCTTTACCAACAAGACCAGAAATACTATAAGAGTTTAGAAGCCAAATTAGTACCAAACCAGTGCCATACTGGTTACTAAATGATTACACATCGGTCAACAAAGTAGTTTACTATATTCTGGTAATATATTGTGATACCATGGTGCAATGAGTGGTAAAATGAGAAAGAATACATTTATAATAATAATATTATACATCATCAAACAATCAAGTACTTCCTGCTTAGTTAATATGTAGCTAAGCATTGATTAAAATAATTTTATTGGTCTGTCTTATGTTTCAGTGGTGCTTTTTGCCTTTAGCAGAAGGCACGACCACATGTATGGTTGTAGCTGGATTTTGCCTGCTTGTAATATAAGAAGTTGCAGTTCAAATGTCTACGAGCTACAGCTGTGGAATGACTTATCTAACTAGAATTTCTAGTAGCATGAAATGCATCTGTCTGAATGTGTATGCTCTGCAAGCTTGGTAGGTAGGATGGACGAGCTGTGGGCGTGAGATAGATTAGAGGGAACTAGCAAGCTTTCATGCAGAAAACCATTACTGAGACTGATTTACAGTGTGCTTCGTCTTGCTTTCTGGCTCGCTCTTGGCTGTGATGTCTGTATCCAGGGTCCAGGGGCAGAGATGGCACTTAGCGAGAGCCGGTGAAGCCCAACACCCTGCAGCTAGGGCAGTTTTCTGGGGTATCTCATGACACAAGGCCCCTGCTTCAAAGCCGAGCTGAGGTAGACTGACTGACACCTTTATCACTTGGCAAAAATAAATAAATATACGCTGCACTCAGCAAAGGATGTAGCACTCATCTGGAAAGAGCTATTAAGCCTCTGAGACTGTCACAAATATCAGCAGGCACACTTCAACCGTAAAGCCCTATGTGTTGGCGTACACACGAGAGACCAAAGGACTATGCTCTTATGGTGTGGGTGTTAAAACCTACAACTTACAAAACAAGGCCTCACTGGATTGCTTTACAATAAAGACCTCACATAAATCAACTCCAAAAGAGTATATTCCTCACTCACTTGTTTCCCTTTATAATTTGGTCCCTTAAATAGAGATAAGCATGCCGCACCAGGCGGTGTGATTGATCATGATTACTCAGTCATTATCCGTCTCCAAAAAACAGCGGATCGGAGCTGTATAATTATTGAAAGAGACAGCACTCAGTCATTTTACCTCCCGTTTTGTGGCCTTTCACTTCACGCACTGTATAATTTTCGCTACTCATAATGCACGTTTACAGGCACAGGCCCGTTGCTAACATGAATTATCATAGGCCATTCGATGCAGTGTGTCCTGTGTGTTGAGTTTATAGAGATGTTTTCCTGTCTTGTACTGATGTGGCAATTAAAGCATGAGTCTTAATGACTATATTTAATAAAACCGTTTGTTTAGCTTTTGAAGTTCCCAGAACTTTAAAACGTGATTTCGAAATGATCGTTACCTTTCATAAGGCTGATTTTGATGTAGTCTTGTAGATTTTGTA
This sequence comes from Parotocinclus haroldoi, assembly GCA_034779995.1. NCBI lineage: Eukaryota > Metazoa > Chordata > Actinopteri > Siluriformes > Loricariidae > Parotocinclus > Parotocinclus haroldoi. The sequence goes on along the minus strand of JAUZST010063383.1, from coordinate 2,341 downwards.
CCGCAGAGACAGGCCTTGTCTGTCTGGCCCAGCCCTCACACGAAACAAAAACATCTGCGAAATCACACGATGTGCAACTTAAGCTTCGTCGCTTGGTGATTGGACATCTGTACTGTCAGTGCTGGGGAAGCATACGTGGACATTACAGTGCCAGGAGCGACGCTACTTCGAAACTCACATGAAGCCTCACCTCACCAGAGAGGGGATACAAACCAGGGTTTTCCAGGGGCATTGTACTCTCAGAGCACCTCGGGGTGGAGGAGTCTGTGTGTCACACGGAGCAGACCAGAGTAACAATATAGGTATAGTGTATAATGTATACAGACTAGATACAGTACTGTGCAAAAAGTATTAGGTCACCATTAGATATTTAGCAATTTTAGCTTTAGATGTTCCAGCAGTGATATATCGATTGTATATAGTGACTGTATTTCTCCGCCTCTTAAGATATTCAGAACTGATTTACTTCTGCAGATAAAAAGCAGTATTTAGTGTGAGAAACGTGGCTTCCTGGATGATACCCTTGCAACAGACGATCCCTGTTCAAGCTTCTTAGGACTGTAGATGGATCAACTTGGGTTTCATATGGAGCTGCCAAATTCTGCTTTTGCTCATGTCAGGGATGTTATGCTACATTTGCCTATAGATCTGTTTTTGGAAAGTTCAATCCTATGATGCTCATCTTATGGAACACTTTCAATAGTTATTATTATTATTATTATTATTATTATTATTATTATTATTATATACTCATTATGTCTCTACTTAGGAACGTCCCACAGAACCCCAGGAAATCCCAACCTTAATGTATGTCCCCCCTTTAAAAGTGGTTGCCATTAAACTTAACTTCCACAGCAATACCTGCTCTGTCCAGTCATATCTTAGTGAAATGGGTCTTTCCTAAAGTTTATGGATATTGGCTGACCTCTGCTGGACTCCCAGTGTAAAGCCGAGCTGAGATTTCTTCTGACAGGCTCAAGAACAGGGCAGGAGATCAACTACTGTGTCACAGTAACACAAGTATTCTCCGTTTTACTGTTACTTATTTTACTGTTTTTATCGAACAATAATATTCATTAAATTTGCCGATATTATACCATTTACTATAGTACTGTACAATCTGTACTGCACTGCACATTTATTCTTATCTTTGTATCTTTTATAAAACGTGAAACACAGGCAAAACAGAAAAGAAAGTAGAACAACACCCACCGTATATAAAACATAATTTATGCCTTTCAAGACTCTGATTCTATTTTCTGCAATGGTGCGCTCGTACTAGTTTTCTGCCATCAGACAGATTTTTATCTTCTATTATCATTCTTAAGACCCTGACCTCTTGTTTTTGTGGTAGTTTGTAAAGTGTGTGTTTATTTCAGTCTGTTGTTTCTTATCCCATAAAGTTAAGTAGAATTTCTGTGATTAATATGCTGAAGAACGTCTATCAACGTTTGTCATTTTGCATCGGTGCAATTGGTGTATTTTAAGCTCATTTTTTCAGTTCCGTAGCCTCCATTTCTACTACAGTTGTGTTGCTTTTTATTTGACATTTTTTTCTGTCAATACTTAATGTTTATTGTTCGTCTTAATTTGAGTCAAAAGGCATATTTGCCATGTTCCCCCTTAAGCTGGCATGGACTTCTTAACGATTTACATTTTGATGATTTTATATAATTCTGTGTTTTTACTGAACACTTGACTTTCTCTACTTTCAAGTTCTCCTCTAATTGCTAAGGAGGGTTTAGTTCAGGTAACTGAAGGAAAGTCCATGACAGTTAGCCCTCTTTGATCTTCTTTGATCACCAAGTAGTTTTGCAAAGCCTCAAGATGTTTTGGATCTTTATCCTTCTGCGGTACGAATATATGAGAACTTCCATTGTGCCCCTCCATTGTATAAAGTATATATTCATATTCCTGGAAATTTCACCTTAGTTAAATGGAGGAAACGGGATTTCAGGTAAATGATTTCTATTTCAAATACTGCATATTTTCTTTCAGACTTATAACAAATACCTGAAATATCTGAAACTTACGAACCTCTAGATCAAGCTTTCTTGAAGAATTTAAACCCAGCAATAGGTTATCCGCGGGACGCTTTTAGTTCCTAGCTTACAGTGGTTCGTTGGTGCCACCTATTGATAAAAGGAAAAGAATAAAATATCCCTAAATTTTGTCATCAGTTTAGATGGCCTGTTCTACATTTCAAATGTAGAACAGGCCATCTAAATTGATCACAAAATTTAGGGATATTTTTTTCTTTTCCTTTTATCAATAGGTGGCACCAATATATTTGTATATTTATTTGTATATATTTGTGTATATATTTGTACATATATAAAAT
>JAUZST010063382.1:0-49413 GCA_034779995.1 Parotocinclus haroldoi | reverse complement strand
TGGTGACCACACACACACACACACACACACACACACACACACACACACACACACACACACATTGTATTACAATCATTACATAATTTCAGCCTCGAACCCTAACCCATGAAGCGCCAACATTTTTCATCTTATCTATTCCTATTCACTGTACTCTCTTCAAGCCAACTGCAACACCTCCCCCTTGTGGCTGCCTTACCGAATTGCAGCCGAAACCCTGTTTACTGATGTCGTGAATTTATGATGATCTTGTTTTGACTGCTCCCAGTAGGGGTCGCCACAGTGCAGAATTGCATGTTAGATTTGGCACCAGTTTTTTTCTCCCCCAGATGCCCTTATGCATGCAACCCTTCCCATTTGTCCAGGTTTAGGAACGGCAATAGGAGAGCACCCCTCATGGCTGGGGTTTTCTTGCCTCACGTCCTACATGAGATTAAACCCAGACCCTGTGATACTGCTGTTTTTAGGGGCTGACCTGAGACGAACTCAGATAGCGAAAAAACAGAGCCTAACAGCATGTCTACGGCATTTCTATCCTTATTTTTAATGGAGAACACCGATATGTTCTTAATCCGAGCGTGAAAGGGGGTGCCAGGCACATGTGACATGGCCGCATTTTAAATAACACTAATTCCCAAATCAAACCTTATCTTTGAAGACTTTTACAAGAGGCTTACGAGAGACAACTTTGAGACTTTGACCTCCCTGAACGGGTCACATAGGCACAACTGGCCGGATTCCCCAGACCCTTCTTGGAGTGGCACCCCAAAAACGCCTTAAAACGCAATGCTTGGCCCCTGGTGGTACCTACCAGTAGTTGGTCCCTGAACATTCGCCTCGTACCCTGCCGAATATGGGGGCTGAGTCACCGAACTGAGAGTGCAGTAAGGAAAGTAGGTCGTGTTTTTTGAAGTGTGTTGCCCTGGCCTCCAAATTCCTCCAACCAAGTGTCTGTGGGATGTGCTGGGGAAACAAATAAGATCCGCCTTACAAATCTTGGTATTTCCACGTTCTGAAGTCTCGTTGAGCTTCGAGGGCGTTTCAGAGAGGTGGTCAGGATTTTTCGCCATGTTCATTCATTCACTCTTTTTTTGCCCACCCGGAAACTCTGGGCGCAAGGGCAGGAACAACCCTAGATGGCACGCCAATCCATCGTACGGCACACGCACACATAGACTCAAGCACAGTCACACACACACACTATGGGCCACTTTAGAGACACCAATTAACCTAACACGCATGTGTTAGACTGTGGGAGGAAACACTTTTTCTTTTTTTTTTTTCAACGCCCGTTTTCTTACAGGACTGGACGTATCATGACATCTGGTCCTTTCTGAGGAGCCTCCAAGTGCCTTATTGCATTCTTTATGACAAAGGGTGAGTGTCACTCTTTCACCACACTGCACCCCTTCACCCCTTCACCGTGCTCACTGCTCCCTTCACGTCTTTTTATTGCGTCCTAGCTACACTTCCCTGGGCAGCATGGACAACACGTTCAGAAATCCTGCTCTCCAAATGACGGACAGCAGGGGCGTGACCCGTTATAAACCCGCCTACCAGCTGGAGAAGGAGGAAGACGAGCGCAACTCGAGGACTTGATGCTGCCAGCTGCTCTCTTTAATGTTTTACGTTTTTTTTTTTTTTTTTAAAACGCTTGTGTGTTGGTGTGTTGGAGCAACCAAAGACTGAATGGATATGTAATAAATGGGAAAATAGATTTTTGTTTTTTGGTCTGTGCGTCATCTGTGTTTTTAAACAGAAAGAGCTTTGGTTGACAAGGTTTCTTAAAAAGCTTCTCCCATTTCTAAAAATGTACTTCTGAGATGTTCAGTGCTGCCCAAATGCATTAGGAGAGTTTGTAGAGTTTCTAGAGTTTGTAGTTTATGTCCTACAGTTATGAACTGACACTGACATCAGACACCATATTGCCCCACAATGTACAACCCCAATTCCAATCAAGTTGGGACGTTGTGTAACCAGAAATAAAAACAGAATGCGATTATTTGTAAATCCCTTTCAACCCATATTCAACTGAGTACACTCCAAAGACAAGATATTTAATGTTCAAACGGATGATCTTCACTCGTTCTCAATTTGATGCCTGCAAGACAATCCAAAAAAGTTGTGTCACACCACCTTTCCTTTAAACACTCAATAAGCGTTTGGGAACTGAGCAGACTAACTGTTGAAGTTTTGTAGGTGGAATTCTTTCCCATTTTTGCTTGATGTACAACTTCAGTTGCTTAACTGTCCGGGGTCTCTGTTGTCGTATATTGCGCTTCATAACGTGCCACACATGTTCATTTGGAGACAGGTCTGGACAGGTCCTAGCAGTCTAGGCCAGTCTAATACCCGGACTCTTTTTTACAATGAAGCCACGCTGCTATAACACGTGCAGAATGTGGCTTGTCTTTGTCTTGTTGAGATAAACAGGGACGTCCCTGAAGGAGACATTGCTTGGATGGCAGCATATGTTGCGCCAAAACCTGAATGTACCTTTCAGCCATAACGGTGCCTTCACAGATGTTTAAGTTACCCATGCCGTGGGCACTGACACACCCCCATACCATGAGAGATGCTAGCTTTTAAACGTTACGCTGATAACAATTACAGGCAGCGCTTTTCCTTCCAGTTCTTTTGACCCAGAGGACACGACGTCCATGATTTCCAAAATCAATTTGAAATGTGTGACCATTAAGTGTTGGTTTTGGCCTTGCCGCTCACTTACAGAGATTTCTCCAGAGTCTCTGAATCCTTTGATAACATTATGGACTGTAGATGATAAAGTGGCCAAATTCCTTGCAATTACACAATGAGAAATGTTGTTTTTAAACCGTTTAAACCGCAACGTCCCAACTTCACTGGAGTTGGGGCTCTAGAGTGTGAGTAGTGAGAGACAGACAGCAGCTCGTCTGTTGATGCCTACGACAGACTCGTAGGAGCACTGCTTTATGTGCTAAGCTATTTAAAGCTCAGCAAGACTGAAACATCCACGATGGTTTCAAATCTCTGTTGCTGCTGAGCCTGTAATCATCTTGGCTGAAACTTTAATACTGCAGGATAACGAAAGTGCTTTTGCAGAGCGCAAACAAATCACTCCCATGAAACAGCTCACCAATAAGGACTTGTGGCCTTCTGTGCATGAATGTAATATATTTGCCACATGTAAGTGGTTACAATATTAAAGAGAAGAGATACGGTAATGGGGGAAACAATTAAAAGGAAGCCCTAGTTACCCTGTTAGGTCACATCTAGCCTGGATGCAAGCTGAGATACGACTGGGCATAGAGGCACACGGGTTCTGCATAGTATCCATTTACCTACAGATGTTGCAGATGGGCCTGTAGATCCCCATCTATCACACTAACAGTTGAAGCAGCGTGTCACTCCACGAGGCCTCCATACTTGAACCCGACCGTCTTCGAAACCCAAACAGATCCTGGATTTGTAGCAAAAGATGGATGGCTTGAAACAACAGTTTGGCTAAAGACACCAGCCATCAGTCCCTACAAATCAATCCTGAGAAGCTGCCCATGATCTTTAACCCCCCCACACCTCAACCTATGTGACCCTAATGACTCACATGATGGCCAGGTGGGGCCATGACTCATTAGTGGGTTACACCTTGACATCAGGACCCTTAGGACCACCTCCAAGGTGACAACCACATCAACCCCCATCGACTGAAGAAACCTTTTAGATGAGAGGTGAAACATCTTCAAGAAGCAAGAGCAAGAGGTTTCTCGTTCACAACACCTCAGACGGTGACTGGCTTTCAACGACAGGACACGTAATGGGTGCTAAACATATTTAAACATAAATCCATGGCTGAATCGGATTCTGTTTTATAAAATTAAGCAGGTTGTGTAAACGGAACATTCAGATCTATTTCAATTGACATGAATAAAATGTTTGAAAGCAGAAAGTCTCATACTTTTTCGTTGCTATTCTTTAATTGTAATATTTATTTGTTTTTTAAGTTGTTTATTGAAAACAATGTACAGTAGGAGACAAAATGTGACATAGGGTGAGAAGGTGCATTCAGGGAAGAATTGTTTGAGAAATTGTTTCCACATTATTCAGAGGGAATCGTCATGTTGTTTTGGACTCAAATGAAACTCCTCAGATTAGAGTGAGGTCAAACGGGAGAGGTTTTATTTTTAAAAAAAGACGTGTAGTAACAGAATGTATAACAAACAAGGTAAACAAAGCTCTGAATCCTTCATAATCTCATCCGATATTTACAAATTATGACGTGTTGCAGATCCGCTGAATAAACAAGGCAAAACAATAAAAAGAAATCAAAGCACACAGGAAATGACATGTTGTGCTTGATGACGACCCTGTTTGATTCCCTTCATAACAGTCATAATGATGTCAATATTATTAGGAAAAAATCATATCAATTCAGGTATGAGAAAGAACATTTTCTCAATTGCAGTTTATTAGGTTTTGGTGTTTTGACACGCCTTGTTTGAATATTTTGAAAGACATCTCTCTATACCAGATAATTCAGGTACACACCACAAATGACGTGTAAATACTTCATCATGGAGCCTATAAATAGTCTGACTGATCTGATTCTACATCAGTACAGGTGTGATTTCTGATAGAAACCACTGGATGACTGCTGAGCACCAGGTAAGTTCTGATAACAAACTCACTATAATAATAATTAATATATAATATATAATAACTATAAGGCTGTTTTATACTTATTATTATTTAAAAATAAAATTACACCTCAATATATCAGGTTTTGTTACTCAACAAAGACTCCTGAGTTAAAATCAGGTGTAATTTGATATAATTTCAATTAGTTACGTGGCATCAGAACTATTGTAAACAAAATACAATTCAGTTGTGTATTTATTTTGAATCTGAAAATAAATACATATATTTCAATAAATCATTTCTTTTTTTTAAAGTGACAATTACAATATTGAATGACATATAAGTATAATTTAACCAAAAAACTATAAACTAATAGGTTGTGTTTGGGCGTTTCTTCTTCGTAATGTCAGTGAGTGAATTATATAATTATAATTCTATATAATATAATTATTCTATATCATTATTTTATATGCAGAGGTTCATCATCCACTATGGCTTTACAAGTCCTTCGTTTTGTCACCTGGAACACCAACGGTATTAAAGGAACTTCCAGATCAAAAAGAAAGTTGTCCAATGTGTTGAAGAGTCTTAATGAGATTCAAACTGACATTGCCTTTATTCAAGAGACTCACATTGGACCAGATGATTGTGACATTTGGGGGAATGCTACAGGATGGAAAGTCTTCTTCACTGTATACAAACCTGAAAGTAAAGGAGTAGCCATACTGATCAGAGACTCTGTACCGTTTGAGTACATTTGCCATGATGAAGATTACAGTGGAGGTTACATCGTGCTCTTCTGTCGCCTGTATGGTGAACACTACACTCTTGTTAACGTGTACAATCATCAGAACGACCAAAAGGTCTTGATACGATTGAAGGAGTATCTGATGGAGACAGCTCAGGGTGTGCTCCTGGTTGGAGGAGATTTCAACACAGTTTTACATCCAAGCTTTGATAGGAAATCAGAAGGTTCTATAATGAAGTATTCACCATTAAGATCCATTTTAGAAGATTTTATTGCTTCTCTTTATCTCAGAGATACCTGGACATGCCTACATCCTACTGATGAAGGATTTACACGACGTCAGAATGAGAGCCGGTCCAGGATTGACTTGTTCTTTTTACCTGAGAACACACTGGGACGAGTACACGATATCAGAACAGAGCGCCATCAAATTTCTGATCATGTTCCTCTTGTCCTGGAGTTCAGAATTCAGCAGCAACATGGACATGAAATTCCAAGTGTTGCATCAGAGTTGGAGGAATTTCAATACACTCGTGACAGGGCAGTAGAGAAAATAAATGGGGCAGAAATACTAAGAGCCATCAAGTCTCTTACTGACTCAGAAGAACAGAGGCCTGGTAGGTCAGATGTGGCCTTTTACAAAAACAATCGCTGCCCACTGTCAGAGATCTTAAAGAAAAAGTTCAATGACTTTTTAAAAACTAAAGAAATGTCAAACGATTTCAGAATAGCAGAAGTGGAATATTTGATATTTAAACGAATTTTGGCAAACCGTCTCAGTGAATTCCTCACTCCTTCCATCAGGGGAAAGAGAGATAATCTGGGTAATTTTCTCACTGTGAATTTAGCAAACGGGTCACAGGAAATAAAGTGGAGTTTCCTGGAGAATCTACTCAGCATGTTGGATCAAAAGGATCACAACCCTCCACCAGATTTTAGCATTCTGGGTCAAATTCTTCCTGAAGGTTCTCGCAGTGATCTAAGACTTTTACAGAATGACTGTCCACTCACCAAGCCCATCCTCAATTTGGCTCTGAAGGAACTAGACTCGACTCTCAGAACCAGTGGCTGTACAACCAGTGTTTGCTACCACAGACAAGCTTTGCATGTACACACAACCGCCACACAACCGGACACAATTGAGGCACGATTGGGTATATTTGCAGTAGATTCAGGAATTGTGCTAAAGAAGCATAACCCAGATGCTGATAAAGAGCGCTGTGCAATATGATGGATGATGTCATCCTTAGGTCACTATTTCAATTTGGTCTAATTAATTTGACCTCCTATTAATCGAGCACTGTTAATTAATCGAGGACCTACTACCATGAGGAATCAATGTCGCACAGGAATGCAATAACGGCTATCAATTTCTTACACAATTCTGGATATGCTACACGACCACTTTACCATTGGGAAAAAAAAACCTGGCTTTAATCCAATATGGCGGCTTTCAAGATGGCGGCCATTCCGGACATAGCCTAAAAGATAGCTCCCCTCACCCATGATATCAGATAGATATAGACATTTTCCCTTTTGTGTCTGAAATAAAAGAGTCCTGCGACTTTTGACTCACCCTGTATTTACACTAAGCGTAAGAAACAACACAACGCTATTTCCATGAACTATAAGTGAACAGGGCAGCGGTTTTTAAAGATGTTTCAGGTAGATTCGAAAACCAGCAGCCTGGATTCTCTTATTGCGTTGTTTTAGTACAATAGTAGGATTGTGTTACACTGATGTATTTATGTTGTTAATAGCTTCCACTGTGACCCATATATCTGGGGATATAACCTTTTATTCTTTCACTATGACAACTAATTTACACAACAAACCAACAGCATTTACCACTTGGAACCATTCTGGCAAATTGTGTCACCGGTTTTCATCTCAGGGACACCAAGTCATAGTTACGTCACACCGAAAATGGCTTTTGATGACATCACAATGAGAGCTACTCCTGGATAGACATGTTTTTCCTGTCAGAGGACAAAATCAAAGAACAACAACAACAAAAGAGAAGTAACACCTCTTGTTCCTCTTAACCTAAAATCTAATATAATGATGTATTTTTACACAGATGTCTGTACGCATTTCTTTTGATGAACGATATTAATATACTGATATGTTTTACTCTCTTAAACTATGATAAGAATGTTTACAGTTTTATTGATATACTTATTATGTTACACTTTTTGCGGCAGCCTGCCAAACTTGTAGCTGAATGTTAAGTGAAGAACGTTATTGTTATATACTGATATTATCGTTTATTATCATTATATACTCTAACGACTGTATGTTTGGTTTTAAACCATGTACGATGTGCAATCCAGTAAATGAAGGAGAACATGGATGATGATGACCGGCGGTTATTATATATATTTGTGTATATTTTGGGGATTTTTCGATTATTTGGAATTCTTTTTGACACATACTGGAGGACAAGAAGGCGAATAATAAATCCTGATTCTTCGTTGTGAACCAGCCATGCCTTATCTTCTGCTTAATATACACAGGGTCGAGGGCCAGCCACAAATGCTGAGTGCAAGGGCAGGAACAGTTCTAGACAGGGCGCCACACACACTAAGGGCCACTTTAGAGGAACCAATTAACCCAAGACGCATGTCTTTGGACTGTGGGAGGAAACCGGAGTACCCGGAGTAAACCCACGCAGACACGGGGAGGACATGCAGACTCCACCCTAGCAGCAATGCTACCCACCGAGTAAAGCTTTTTTTTTTCCCGCTTCAATTAGTGAAGCTTTTATATCATTAATTTTAAATTCATGTTAGAAATGCTTTATTAAAAAATAAATAGTTCGATATTAATAACAGGCGTACACCGCACACACTGTATACGCTATAATGGGATTGCATTAACTCTCAGAATTTTTAAAAGTACGTTCAAAACGAGCTTAAGCAGATTTTAGGGATCAGATTGACTTCCGATCCAGCACTTTTTATTTTGGGTATCACTGTGTAAATGCTAGACGTCTTGTCACCTCATTTTTCTGTATATTTTTTTCTATTTACAATAAGATGTCAAATGCATATAAAAATATAACAGTTTATGATTTAATTCTAATATAAATAATAAAAAGGTAAAATAAGCTGCATCTCACCCAAGCTGGATGTTCTGTGTTTACCACACGTGCTGAATAAAAAAAAAATCATTTTGTAATAAAAGATTGCATAAGAAAACCCATTATGATTTCTCGTTTAAAAATGTTTTAAAGATCAATATTTTGCTTCTTTTACTTTCCGCACAATGTGTGTGTTTTTTGTTTTTGTTCATATCTATACAGTTTTTATATCTCATATCTTTTGAACAACAACGTTCATAACCTCAACATCCCACGATTTCTATATAAAAAAAATAATTTAAAGGTAACACGTGTTTATGGTGTAACCATGGCAACAAAGAGGACAGAGAGCCATTTGTGAAGATTGACATTTTGATTTCTGGAAATGAGAGTAATTTAATCAAACATTTTTCTTGATCATACAGTAGGTTTGTTCAGCATCATTTCTATTTACAGAATTAAAAAAAAAACTGTGAACATTGTCATCGCCAAAAATGTTATCATTCATCTATTTACTTTCTTATTATTCTTATTATTTATACGCTATTCATATTTAATTACATAGTTACGACTATAGTTCTGCATTAGCTTGTTTTATATACAGTTAGTTGTAGCATCATTAAATCTTTACTTTAAAGCCTATAAAACTTATCTTAACATAGTTAACATAATTAAGATCAGTAAAAACGTCCCATGTGAAGAATGACTGTTTAAATATGGACTTCTACTCCCATCTAGTGGCCAGGATGGTAGAATGACAGCTCTATGGCTAGGTATCGTTTGAAGTTAAAATAGCAAAGCGATGTTTTAAGATACCTTTTAATTTTAATAAATTTTAAAAGTTTATCCACAGTTTATGTTGGTGAGATTTTCCAACATCCGGATTTAACTGACGCAATCAAACGACGTGTTTCACCAAACAACTGTATGATCTGTACCTGTAAACAGTACCTGTTCGGTGACGATTGTCCTTTTTATTTTTTAAACTAGACCAGCCTTTAAGATTTATTAAATAATATGAGCACATTTGCCAACATAAATGTACTAGTTTATGAAATAATAATTGACAATACATTTTTACAGTTTGTGATGAACAGGTTGCTTGCTAATACGTGCTAGTTTGAATGCTATCAAATGCATGCAAATGAACGTCAGTTAAAATGACTGACATTTTATAGCTAAAAATATTATGTGTGAAGCTGTTCGTCACGGAGTTAAACACTCTTTAAAGCTCCCTTGTCGTCTAAGAATAATTCAATGTTCCCAGGAAAAGAATATACTGCGAAATGTGACAGTAGAACCCCGAAGCGGCCAAATTACCATCAGAATTTATTAGTAGAACTGTGAAACTGTGAAAACTTACATAAAACTGTCAAGCAATTTACAGTTTTACTATGAAATCACATCAAGTACATTTTTCCTGGGTGCAATCAGGTATTTTCGTGAAATTGTGGAAGCTGCAACCGGGCATTTATTGCATCGGAAACTGTGTCAAGAAAATGTCATTCGAAAAATCTTCTTGTTTTCTTATTCTTGTCTTGAGTTTTTTATTTTAAGTTCCGATCATCTTAGTGTTGTTTTATCAGCTCAAATTCCGGGATAGGACTCACAGCATTTGCACTGACACTGAGTTTATTGTAAACAATGCAACAAAAACCATCAGGTTTTGTTTTTCTTCTCTTGTCCTGTCTTCAAGCATCAAGACTCTTCTCCATCCTGGCGCCCAGGTGGTGGAAGAAACGTCCTTGCTGTCCTCCTGCTGTCGCCAAGCAGCGACTAAAACTCACCTCTTCACTCAGCACTTAAGTGAAGGCTCAAAATGCAAAAAGAAAGAAAACAACAACAACAAAAAAGCTTTTGTGTTTGCTGATTTGCCCTGCATTCAGATCCCAGCTGGTTCAGGTTGGATTGTGTTCTTAGGTTTTGTGCTTATTTGTACTAACCTGAGGTTTGGTCTACTAAGAAGTAAGAACTTAAATAAGCAACACTTTTCAGTACTGCCTCTCGCTGCGGTGCCAAGATACTCCTGTGAGAAACTTGCCCTAAATGCAGCACATTTCTAGACTATCCATTCTGACCCCTTTCCGCTGATTTATATCGACCTCCTTGTTTTATTGTATTCCTGCAGTGTTGTATCTACAGTAGCGAGCCTCTATCTACTGAAAGAGCCTCACTGATCAATCACCAGTCATCCCTTTTATCTTGTACGTTATCTGTGGACAGGGTTTGGACTTTGTAGTCCAGCCCATACTGGCTGCACTGTCCAATTTTCTATAATGCATTGTAAGCAGGTGCCAGTTTTAAAGACAAATCGCTTTCAGACCTTATGCAATACTACAGACGAGTAACCTAATAGCCATTTAGCGTCCGCTATCATCATTTCGTAGCTTGCAAAAGCTACAGAACTGCCTCCAGTCAGCTTGTCTGGGCGTGTCAGATTGTGAAAGCTGATACCTGGGAAAGCTAAACAGCCTGACTAAGGCTTTGAGAAAGTCATGAAGGAACGATAAAGCAACACTTTGTTTTTACACAGGTCATGGGTTGTCGTTTATTGGTGTGTTAGTTTGATATCTTGCAATCAAAATGCGTGTGTTCATTTGATTTCCCCAACCAAACTGCATGGGAACAGGCAGCAGCAGGACGTTGTGCCAGTCCTAAATGGGTTCACCATATGGAGATAAGAGTAAGTAGTTAGTAACTTAGAGGTTATTTACATTTGATCTTTACACGCCCTAGCTGGATTGCATCCTGATAAGGGTTTAATCCCATTTGTGTGACTTTAAAAGGGTTTGCTTTTTTAAACCCGTTTTTGGTTAAAGTCTGCAAACCTGTACCTTGGCCCGCCTGCTGATCATATGGGCGATGCCTGGTCCCACACCTGTTCCCCACTCTGACAGCATACACCACTGCTATTATGATTATTACTGTTATAAGAATGAAATATAGCAAGAATCAAAGCTATTAAGGCTTTCCATTTGGAACCTTGAGAGCGTGCAGAATTCTGAAAACTAAAGACAAATCCAAAATACAAAAATGAGGGGAGATTTTAAAATGAATACAAAGAACATTCCAGAAGAGCTGCTGGATTCTCTGATCCTGTCCGTGCCCCATCACTGTCAGTGTGTTTTGGCACTCTTGGGTGACCCTACACCCTAATGAGCAGTCCATGTGGGGGCACTCTGGTCCAGTTTAACATGCTCCTGTTCACCCCACGAATTTATCACTTCCTACATAATCACCAGTGATTTGAGTTTAACTGAGTTTGCATCTCATTTGCATAATCAAACAACTTTATCGTTTGCTTTTCTGATCATCTTGTGCCATTAAATCGCATGCTGTTTTTAAAACTGCTTCATAGTGATAGTATGATAGTATAAACACTCCAAAAATTGGCTTTTTCAGTCCACAATGGGTGGACAATGACCGCTCCAGTCCACCTGTAAACACACATCTGGGCGGGAGCCTGGAAAGACTTGATGTCTTGTTATAAATAAACAGAAAAGAAAATAAAACAGAGAGAGTGTGTGTGAGAGAGTGTGTGTATATTCTTGACCTGTAGCGTGTAACGTGTTTCCAGTTAACCAGATCTAAACCTGACTGCAGTATCAGGCGTAATGTGCAACCCAGTTCATAAACACCCTCTTTCTGTACTGGTTACAGGTTTAGTCTTTCTGGTTTCTGCATGAAAGGTCAGGTTTTTACACGGTGACTCCTTCATTTTCTAACGCTAAGAGGAACGAGCTCACTTTGGGAGTTGATGTTTGAAAATTAGAAACATCACTTGTGGTCTCAGCAAGCCCTGGTTCTGTTTTCTTGCCGGTGGTTTCTGTACGGAAGCTTCTTGCGTTTATTATTGTTTGGTCAGCCATGCGGACACGCTCGATATGGATCAAGCACGCTGTGTTGTAAAGTGTTGGCTGAGGTTTTTCTGTACTTACATGCGTCGGATGCGTTCGCACTGCTTTAGTATGTGACTCTAATGTGACCCAGTCGTCCTGATGTGGTTTGAGGGTGCTGGCTGCATTTTCACATGCATTTTTATGCGGTTTATCACTGTCCTGATAACCGAGACACATGGAACGACCTAGTGCAATTGAAAAAATTAGGTTTGATTTTACGAATGAAAAGATGGAAGCACATCCCACACAGAAAAGAAATGGAATTTTACTACAACATTTACAAGTCCTTAGACCGTAAGACAATATTAGTAAACTTAAACTCCATTTCCTGAAGGAACTGCAGCAGTGCATGTGGTTTTGCATTGCAATACGTTTGGCCACATCTGAGTTTGTGTCAGAATACTTTTGACCACATGTGGTTTTGCATCCCAGTACCTTTGGCCACATGTGGTTAGGCGTCCTAATACTTTTGGGTTTGTGTCTGAATACTCTTAGCCATATGTGGGTTTGTGTCCCAATACTTTTAGCCATATGTGGGTTTGTGTCCCAATACTTTAGGGTTTGTGTCTGAATACTTTTAGCCATATGTGGGTTTGTGTCCCAATACTTTTGGGTTTGTGTCCCAATACTTTTGGGCTTGTGTCTGAATACTCTTAGCCATATGTGGGTTTGTGTCCCAATACTTTTAGCCATGTGTGGGTTTGTATCTCAATGCTTTTGAGCTTATGTCCCAATACTTTTAGCCACATGTGGTTTTGCATCCCAGTACCTTTGGCCACATGCGGTTTGGCGTCCTAATACTTTTGGGTTTGTGTCTGAATACTCAATTCGATATGTGGCTTTGTATCCCAATACTTTTGGGTTTGCAGGGGGTTCTGTCTCCAAACTTTGGTCCCTACGTGGGCTTGTGTCCCAATATCTTTAGCCATATGTGGGTTTGTATCTCGATGCTTTTGAGTTTGTGACCCAATACTTTTGCTCCCTGTTCGTCTATATTGGTATTTTCTGTCTCTTCATAGTTTCCTCTTGGGCTGTGATAACACAACCTTTAACACCACACTAAAGTTCTGCCATTAAAAAAAAGCCTCATTGGCAAGTCTGTTCAGAACATGACTAATATTTCGGACCCATTCTTACACCCACTTCCTGACTGACATATTTTTTGAACGTGCACATTAAAGACATCCTGCTAAAGGAAGCAAGTCTCCTCTGCAAATAAAAAGAACAAAAGTAAAACAACTGTAAGACTCAGCTGGGTCAAACTCCTGGTAAAATACATATATAGCTTATACAATATAGATAAATATATAGGAATAGTTCCCAACCCAAAGATTTCACAATATATACTGTACGAGGCTATTTTAAAATAGCTCCATATTTCCTGCTTGTGTGAATAAAAACAATTTCCTCAGTTGGGTGCCGATATTTTCTAGCCGAGTCCTCGCAGGAGCTTAGCCACCGGGGGTCAGATGCAGGTCTGGATATAAATACACACCCTTATGTCTTTACTGAAAGCACACTGAACTTTTAAAGTCATAAAAATAGCTTGTCTATTGCATTGCGTGTGAAATAATGAGTTTCCGCTGTGCGCTGCAGAACTGCAATAAGAGAACACTTTTAAATTCATGTCTCTACTTCAGTTCCTTATAAGCTGGACTGAACGTGATCCAAGTAATAATAACGGACGAGAGCGCGCTGTCTTAACGACGAACTCTCGACAAAAAGACTTTCCTATCTGCATGGAGCACCTTTGATTAATCCAGGCCTTCAGAATCCAGGCTACCAAACGTACACAAACTACTCAATTCAACTCTATTTTATTTCTAATTCTTCTAATTTTCTTTCTCCAATAGACATCGTCACAAAGCAGCTTTACATTCATACCTGAACCACTGTCACAAATTGGATTCTGTTGTCCCGAATGAACAAGCCAAATGGCGACAGCGGCAAGGGAAAAACTCCCTGAGATTAATAAGAAGAAACCTTGAGAGGAACCAGACTCAGAAGGGGAAACCCATCCTCATTTGGGTAATAAACCTAAGTAACATTTAAATATGAAAACTTTTAAATGAAAACGTGTAATATGTCTGTTTAGAGATGGGACAGGGAGCATGGCTGGCCGTTCCGTCTGATATCATCTCCCACAGCAGGGTCACCGCTGGAGCGAGAACCTCGGCAGAAAGAGGAAATGAATTAGACATGATTTTCGGTACCTTTAACATATGAAGGACTAAAACTGGAACTATAAGTACAGGCTAAAGGCTTGACTAAACAAAGAAGTCTTGAGCTTAGATGTAAACATTGAGGCTGTGTGTGAGTCGAACGTTTATTGGAAGACTGTTCCATAATTTGGGGGCTTTGTAGGAGAACTTTCATTATCCTAGGAACTTGTAGGCCACCTGCAGCACTTGATCGAAGTTGGCGAGGTGGATCATAATATACTAATAGCTCAGTCAGATATTGTGGAGTGAGACCATTTAGAGCTTTAAAACAGGGGCAGTATGATATACGATCATATTTTTTAGTCCTAGTTAGAACTCTTGCTGCAGCATTCTGTACTAACTGAAGCTTGTGTAAACACCCGCTGGAACATCCAGACAACAATGCATTACAATAATCCAATCTGAACGTAACAAAGGCATGGATTAGTGTTTCTGCATCCTGGAGAGTTAATGAGTTTCTTAACTACAAACTACTAAACTTCTCCACAAATGGGACGTTCTGATTGCAGGTACGCTCCACTTAAACCACTTTATGCTCTGTGAGATTGGCCGTTGGCTGAAATGGGATGTTGGCCGAACAGCGCAATTGTCAGATAGTATTTTTAGGCTTCTGTAATGTAAATATTACGGGCATTTTGAGAAATGTGTCCGAAATACTGCTGACTACAAGCAGTCCAAGCTAACACTTAACTTTATGAACACCACATGAATACGTGTGCAGATAAATAAGGGAAGCGTACAATAAATGTCTGGAAACACACAAAAAGGGTTTCCTTATAAGCGAAACTTTGGTGTGCGTTCTGGGGCGTTACCGTCTCACCGTTGCCCAACACTCCTCAGTCAATGGGAACTGAGGGATACATGGCACGAACCAGGGGTGCCCCCACATTACAAAACATCTCCCCTATAAGCTGACCAACGGAAGAATACAGTTGTTTAAGAAAAAAACCCGAACCCATGGTGATAATTAAGTAACGCTGTGAAGAAAAGTGTTGCGTATCTTGTGGGAACACGGTCGCTAAGGGCAAGAAGGTCCCGGGTTCAATCCCAGGATGAAGCGGCCTGGGTCCTTTCGGTGTGGAGTCTGCATGTCCTCTTCGTGTCTGCGTGGGTTTACTCCAACAGCCCAAAGACATGCGTGCTAGGTTAATTGGTGTCTCTGAAGTGGCCCGTCGTGTAAGACTGTGTGTGTGTGTGTGTGTGTGTGCCCCATCTAGGCACAAGACAAAAACGAGACAAAAACGGCTGTTTTATACCCCCCGACCAATATTATAACCCCCGAATCATCATTTCATATACAAAGCATGGTGGTGGGTGCATCACGGTTTAGGGTGTTCTTGTGGGCCTGGACAACTTATAATCACTGTCTGGCAGCAATAATTCACTTAGCTTAATAGCTTCCTAAAACGTTGGATGACGCAGCAGGATAATAATCCAAAGACACACGTCATTTTGAGGTCTGCCGCTGTGGCGTGATCCAAAGAAGGCTGTTCAGGCAAAAACTGTGACTGTGTGGTCGGGGGGAGCTCTTAAGGTACTGGACCATCGTCCAGAACGTCCAGGGTTCAAGTCTGAGCACTGCCAAGCTTGCACTGTTTGACTCCTGAGTGATTTTGTCTGAGTTATTAGTCGCTCTTGATAAAAGTGTTTGCCAAGTCATTTGGAACTCAGCACAGAAGAGGCCGAGCCTGGAAGTGCTATGACAGAACGTTTCGGTCAGAGAAATGAAAAGACAAATAAATATAAGATAAATAAATATCACGTGCCGCAGACAGGTTCTGGCGAGTGCACGTGTCTTTCTGAATAAACGTTTAAAAACGTTTGGCATTGAACGAGCATAAGAGGCAGACCTTCCTGGCTGTGAAAGGACTCGGCACCCAGGAGGGAAAGGAGAACAAAAAACGATCCCGAAATGTCTCGTATTTTTTCATTTAGAAGGTTAAAGCACGACCCAAGATCTCTGGCTGTTGTGTTACATTGTGCTGTAAAGTTCACTAAAAAGATTGCTCTGCCGAAAAACGAAAAAAGAACAAGAAAACACACACAAACGCACCGGACGTGATGTCCACAGGACAAGGGACTATATATCCGGTTCCTCTCAAGGTTTCTTCCTCTTAATCTCAGGGAGCTTTTCCTTGCCACTGTCGCCATTTGGCCTGCTCATTAGGGACAAATAGAATCCAATTTGTGACAGTGGTTCGTATATCGTTGTAAGGCTACTTTGTGACGATGTCTATTGTAATCACACGCGTCCTTCGCCGTACTTTTGATTGAAAACGTGAACTTGAAGATCTGATGGCCAGATGATGGTGATTGGATGATTGGATTCTATCCTTGTAGAGTCAAGCTGGTACAGATTAGGACTGGTTTTAAATAAGTAACTCAGAAGTAATGAATAGTGAGATTTGCAGGCGTTGTACATATTCGTGGCAGCGTAGGGGCTCTTTCATAGAAAGAAGGTCCTGGGTTCGATCTGTGGGTAAAGCAACCTGAGTCATTTTCTGTGTGGAGTCTGTCTGTAGATGTCCTGGGTTTACTCAGGGTACTCCGGTTTCCTCCCAAACTCCAAAGACATGCATGTTAGGTCGTTCGATTGCCCTAAATCGGCATCGGTACGAGGGCGTAATGCCCTGCCCGCCAAGCCAGCCGGGTGGCATTAAACAACGGATAAAACGCCACTGCGGTGCTGTGACCAGAGACGTCTTCAAGGCGTCGGACAGACTGGTTGGTCAAGCTGATCAAGGTACATATTTATCATTCGTCGTAAAGTACATAGTTCTTATTTTATGGTTTACTCCACAGTCATACATCTTTTTACATATATATATATATATTTATATGTCCACACATCATACACGTTCTGGATTTTATTTTTCACATTCTGTTCCCACCAAAGCTGCTGTGACAACAAATGTCCTAGTGGGATCTTATCTCATCTTATCTCATCTCATCTAATTCCCGTTACATTTGAAAGAGGAAGTTAGCCGTTTGTAATGGACTGCTTTGAGTTATTACCCCATCACTGATTGCCAGTGCCTACTGGGGTGTGAAGCCAAGCAAGCATCTATGGACACTTCATAAACAAAGCATTAGTATAAGTAAGTATGAAAGGTCCTAATGTATGTTTGCTAACTTGGATGGTTAACTGAGAGTAAACCTAACATCAGCTCCCAACATCACTAGCACTGGTAGCCTGTGGTAGCCTAGCGGTCAAGGTACAGGACACTGGGCCTGACGGGCCTGGGTTCAAATCCCACCTCTGCCAAGCTGCCACCGTCGGGTGCCTCGAGCAAGGCCCCTAACCCCCCATGGCTTGGATTGTAAGGCTGTATGAGTGGTAAGTGGCTCTGGATGAGGGCATCTGCTAAATGCCGGAAATGAATGAAATGATTCGCACTGCTGTGTCTAAATGAGGATTCCTCTCATCTTGTGAAAGGATTTGAAGGCAGATAAAAGCACGTCAGGTTTTCATTTTTTGGCCTTTGTGCCGCAATTGTGTACGTGTACCAATAACCTCCAAACAAACAAAAAAAAAAAACCCGCCTATAGAATGTGCCACTGTTACAAATGCTCAAGCCAATCAGTTTATCCGATTTCTGCCCCTCGAATGCTGCCCTGGTCAAATCTAAGTGCTGTTATTGTGAATTGAAAATGTCAGACGCAAATCTGTGGGCCACACAAGCTCAAAACGGGACCACCATTGCTCAAGTACATAGAGGATAGTGAAATAAAAGTGTGAGAATTAATCCAGGCTAATCCTGCTTTGGCCGTCTGAAGGACAAATCTGAAACACTTCAGCTGGCTGCCAAAAAGCTTTAAGGGTTGGTGGAAGAAGAATAATGATCTGTACATGTTGTTGACTGTTTGAGCTCTTTCTTCCAGTGAAGGGAAGCGATAATGCTAAAGCATTCTGGAGAATTGTGCATCTCCGTGGGTTAAAGCTTAGGGAAGTGTTTCCTGAGAGCCACAAAACGACAGCAGACAGAGCTTAGTGTGGAAGATCTTAATTGGCCTGCCCGTTCTCCCATTCTCATCCAACTCCACAATCTAGTGGAACGAATTCCCAGAATTCATCCTAATGCCTCGGGCCCTGATCGCACCTTTTGGCAGGGCAGGATATCTTTTAAAAAATATTTCTACATGTGTGCGATATTTAGACTCAAGCGTCACATCACGCTTGGAAAGCTATACCAGGGCGGCATGTTCTTCAATGCTTAAACGGGCGCAAGTGCAGCGTGAAGAGCGGCGATCCCTCAGTGCCGAATTAACACCCAGGGTGTCGAGTGTATCGCCTGACTGCAGCACCGGCAAGCCGCAGCAAATGGCCACCATCCCAGCTTGACAGGTTTTCGGTTTGTGAGCCTGACGTGTCTCAACAACAGCCTGCTTCTCTGTCCTCGAAAAGTTTGAGAAGACCGAAATGGAACCGTTTCCGTATTCTTAAAACCTGCAATGGAAGATTAAACCCTGACGAAATTAAAATGTATGAACCATAAATATTAATGCACGCCTTTGTCCATGAATAGGACCCTGACTTTTCAATAATTAACCGTCTTCTCCCCGAGTTCTGGGTGGCCAATTGCATTAGCAAACAAGGTAGGAAGTGTATTCATTAGGTACGATGAAAAAAAACTTGTTTGACAATAACGTCCAGTGATGGTTCTGAGATTCTCATTAGTCAGGCTAAACTGGATCAGCAGTACACCTGGGGGTTCTAAATTTATACCGTAAGTGGCTAAAGAAGTAAAGTCCCATGTTGAGCTACTCAATATTCATTCATTGTCTGATCTGCCAGAGCCAGACACAGGGTGAAAGGCAAGAACAAGCTCAGACCAGGTGCCAATCCGTTGTAGGGCGAATACACTCACACACCAAGGGCAGTCTGAAAATGAACCTGGAGTACCCGGAGTAAACCCACATGGACATGGTGAGGACATGCATGCAAACTCCACACGGGCTGATGGGACTGCACAGACGTTCCTGTACGTTACAAAGATGTGTTAATAATTCACGTCCATGTTTGCTTCCTCTATAAAGGACCTGTAATAAATGAATGAAAAATTCTTTCGGTTTCAACAACGAACACTAAAACGGAACTCCCCCTGTCTCAGGAGGACAAACAATGGACTAAAGTACATTCATGTTCAGCTTCCGTTGAGTTGTGTTTTGAGTTGACAAATTGTCCAGTGTCAGACCCCCCTCCCAGGCCTCCTTGGGTCTTTTAATTTATCAAAGTCCCTGGCCCTTCTATCTGGCCCTTCCACTGACCATCCAATTTTGCCCCCACTTCAAATGGTCTAGAACCACTGCATCCCCTCTGGGTTTCGTTCTGGCTTTTGGGATGAAAGCACTGACAACGGACCCCAACATTCAGGGTTTTGGCTTTGTGGGTTGGGTCCAGTTTTCAGGCTCTGTTCGTTTGTTTCGGCCTCGCCCATGGTTCTTCAAAGAGTCCCAGAGGACGTCACGTCTCTGGCAGGACATGGACACATATATGGGGTATGGGAGAAGACATCACAGAGAGTATAACCTGCTTCGTATTTGTCGTCCCTAATAACAAGTGGATCTCACGATTTCCGCTGGCCAAACGATATTTACGGTGCATTATGGGTAACATTGCAGTGTACTGCATAGTGAACCAAACTGTTCACTGAGAATTCGGAAGGAAATGGAGGTGAAAGCACCCTCTCTTACACCCTCCTTATATTATTTTGTCATAACTCTGGTCGCACCAAACCTAAAGCGCGATTAATCTGCATAGAGACAAGTGACGCAGCTCAGCTCAGCTCGCGCCTGTTTTGACGTCTCGGTTAGGATTTAGGACTAAATCATGATCTGTAATAAATATACACCACACAACAACAGCACAGGCTGTAACCCGGGGACCTCAGAGGGTCTCTTTTAAACCTAGATCTAAACGATCAAGTATCGCCACAGATTAGGCTCCGCCCCCCGCCATTATAAATCCAGCGCAGCGCAGTTTCGCTTCAGCTGGTGATTTTCAAACCTTAAAGAAGAAACAAGTGTAAAGTTTGTCCAACATGAAAGTCTTGGTGGTATTCACCGCGGTGATCCTGGCACTCCTACACAGAAGCAATGGTAAATATACCTAACATAAATTGGTAGTAACTGGTATCATTTCCATCTTTATTCTTTCTTTTATTCTAATTTCCAAGCCTGCTTTCAGTGTGATGTAGCTTTATGTAGCCCAATAATCAGTGTGCTTTCTATGACAGAACCAAATATTAACCCTACGTTAATCCTTATTATTTATTATAATAAGTTTTCTGTGGGGTTCGGTAGTGAAAAAACACGGTAAGTTTCCTCAGGCTGTAAATCAGGAACTTGGGGGGAAACACCTGCTATAAATCAGAAGAGAAACTGATTAAACTTGAGTCTTGTCATATGATAGATGTAGGTTATTCCCACTCACAGGACAACGACAAAAAGTTCCCCAGGTTTCCCCCCTCTAAGGTGCGCTTGTGTAACTCCAACTGCGCCACAACAAAGTCGCTTCTTCCTGTTTACGAAGCGACCGGTTCCTCATTCAAAATCCAGACAAACAAGGTCGTTCATAATACAAAAAGTCACCAAAGGTCAAACTCAGTTTAGATTAACACCAAAGTCTGACACATTAGCGTAAAGTTTACACGTATACGATTTGGTTCCTTTAAACAGCAGCACTGATTTTTTTTTGAAAGCCAGTAAGTTTAAATCACCTTTTTGTGGTCAAAAACGGTCTCTCATGAATTATAAACGTTATTTAAAAACTACCGCATCGTTTTTACCTCTTACCTTTACTACCTATTGATAATATTTTAATGTCTTTTAAGATGTTTGTACCTTGTTGTTTACAGGTACAATTAAAATGTATTTTAATAACCTACTTATTTTCCTTTAATATATTAGTACGGTTTTGAAATTACACCTCTGACGGAGCCAATCATACCCGTGACTCCTAATTACACGCCTAATTAGTCGCTCGAACCCGGGTCCCTACAGAGATACGGAGTTAGCCTGAGTGCTGCTCATAAAGCAAGGTTAAAGCAAGGTTTTTTTCTTTTATACATGTTTTTGAACGTATAGTTTTTTCCCTATCAAATTCCCATTTTTTTAGGTATAGCAACTTTTTTCTTTGTTCATATTTATATGACTTCTAATGATCTGCTATATTTTGCTTAGAAATCAATATTTAATATTTTCACGTGAAAGTGCAAGTATATTTTTGTACATAATAGAATTGTTTAATTTTGGGGATGTAATCTATATATTTATCTTTTACATTTCTATGAATAATTTTGTTTAACATCTTGCGTGTTATTTTTGTACATCATTATCATTCGTAAATCATAATCTCGCTATTTACTTTTGAATCGCCACTTTTCATATAAAACATAGCGTAAAATATCAAATGAAACAGCCTGTTTTAATTCTAGTCATTTATAAATTCATTTAAACGCCTTTTTTGCTTTGCTTGCATTATGCATCAAGATTTAGAAAACGTTACTGTTATGCATAAATGTGTTTTGTTGGGAAAAGAATTATAAGCTTTAAATGTTAAGTGACCATATTTTTGGTCCTGGCCTCAGCAGGAATGGAATATGAACCCGTAGGTTCCTACTCCAGCTCTGGGACGGTGGGATTTGAGTTCCGGGTACTGTCTGGGTTCAGAAGTTCAGTGATAGTGAGCTTCTGCCTCACCAGGGGCTTCTGATTCTCAGAGATTCTGGAGCAGACCAAAGGTGCCCCTTGTGACCTAGTCAATGTAAAATGTCCATGTGCACTATACTTCTAAATTCATTACCTAACCATCTTTTGGTCAGCATAGGTTGACTTCACCCACAAACCGCTTTTAAAGGACTTTAGGAAAAGTCCGAGCCCAAAATACTTTGTAAGTGCACTTAAAAATATATATATATATATTTTTTGCACAATCCTACTGTTCAGAACTTTATTCATATATCCGGACACTTTAACTTTGCCCTCTGTAGTTTAGTACGACACTGTGTCACAATCTTATACTTGAATAAAGTAAAGTTGAATAGCCAGTTGTTGCACGTGACTTTGTCCATGCGAATGCCACCGATACCTGCTGGGTACACAATGGCGCTGTTCAGGAAGTGCCCTTGTTTTCTTCTGTAACCGTGCTCCGGCCTGAACTCGTTTAACCTGGGTTCGTCTTGTTTACAGCCACAACTCTAACACCGATCACTTTTAATACGTTGTAGTAAGTCATGGACTTTAAAGGCCGGATTGTGTTCATCTAAGAGCATTTGTTTAACTTTTCATTTAGAAAATGAACAAAAACATTTGACTGAGAGCACCTAACCTTTGGCATAACCTGTTTGTTGTTGATAACAGTCCCTGAAAGACTACAGGCGCCCAAATGAATCGAGTCGCGGTGACTGTTTAGGTGTGAGGACCTAAAAAGGAAATTGTAATTCGAAAACGCAAAGGTCAGCGGAAACATTATGGACTTGGCATTTAAACTGATTGACTTGCAGAATGCCTCGTTACCTGAACGAGCTTAGCATTCAGGAGGTTTGCAAATTTTAAAAGGGATTTTGGAGCCACTTCTGCTCTGCTGATGTAGCCCTGAACTGAGGAACTTTGAAACTCGGGTACCCCCCCCGTCGAGGCAGAAACTCAGGAATGTAGAGAACCCGAGCAACCCAAGCCTCTGGCGTGTTACCTGGTACGATGAGCCGGCAACTTGGACACAGGCAGAATCAGGGTGGAACCTGGAAGCAGGAAACCTCGCTCTAAAAGATTGTACGGCACTCGAGTTGGTTTCGCCCCCTGTCCACTTTCTCCGTACTCCAGAATTTCAGCCTTGGCTCCTGGGGGAGCCTGTGGCACCTAAGCAGACCAAGGGTGCCCCAAGTGACACCACACCACTAAGAGTATAGGCCAGTGTGTCCTGGCAGTTCCACTCAAGGGTGAGACAAGAACCAGGGAGGCTAAGTTGGCTGGCGAAGAGTGCTGGTCTGCCACTGTCTTCTACGTCTTCAAACTGGGTACTGGGTTCAATGACGGTCCCAGTCCAGTTTTTCTGTGTTTGGTTTCTCTGTCTCTTGCTGAATTATGGGCTTCTGATTGTCAGAGTTCCTTGGGTCGTGGGGAGTCTGTGGAATTTAAACAGACCAAGGGACGCCCGCCAGAGACTGTGCAGCACTGGGAATGAAATTCTGTCTTCAATAATCATGCACACCAAAGCATCCTGTTTTACCTCGACCTATGGCACTGCACCATGATCCCTTCTGTGTCCTGTGACCAGGTCTGGCCATGGTAAAACGGAGGAGAAAAAGAGCACGACACACTGACCGCCTGTAATCATTCTTGCGAGAGGTGTTTTTTAGATTCACAAATGTACAGAAATGCCTATACATGTGGCACGACTGGGCCAGTTTTGCGTTTTGTTCGTTTTTCTCTGCTCTTGCCAGTCTCTGAGTTCATGAGGGTCTGAATAATGTAAAATACCAGACTTACCACACTTCTACACCCATTATTTGATGTTTATGTCTCCCCACAGTTCCCACGTTTCAAAAAAAAAAAACATTATGTTAAGATGAGTTTCTCTTCCGTACTCTTGTACGCCTTGCTGTTTAAGGGGTCATTACACAGTCGTGACTGCCACCGTTTCCATCCTGCACGTTGTTCAGTAGCGCCGATCTTTTTTTTTTGGTGCCCACACCATTAACTCTTTATCCCTTTTAATTAGCCCATTTTGACACATTAAAATCCTTTCAAACCATTTCAAACCTATTGAGCCAGTGTCTTGCATCCTCACGTTGTTCGTGAACAAGCTTCAGCCTGCCTTCGCTTGTTTGTCGTTTTTCAGCCTCTCTGTTCGTCAAGGGTCCGTCCCAGGCGGTGGTGGAGGGCGATAGTGTGACCCTGGAGTGTCTCGACTTGGAATCCGAAGTCAACATGAGCTCGGTGCACTTCGAGAGGCTGTCAAAGGTAAGGTCAGTCCAGCTGTAGTGATGAAATGCCTCCATCAAGCTGTCCTTTACCGCACATTTAGCTCTAAATGTCAGCGAATGAGTAATCTGGAATGGAAGGACTGGCAAGTTTAGCTTCTGTAAGAGACTGACGTCACTCGGTAACGGATGGCCAGATTTCTCTCTCATCCTCATGCTAAGGTGACTTACGAGTCTGCGGATCAGGTCGATGCTCTGTAAGGAAGCCTGGGAAAAAAAGAAAGAGGGTTGTTATTTAGGAAGGTTATTTAAAAAGAAGAGCCTGATGAAAGCCAGCGAGCGTTGTGCGTGCTACCGAGAGCTTTATCTTTGTGTTTGATTAACACGTCAGCGCAGTTCCTCTTGGGAGGATTTATGCCACCTGCCATAGAACAGACACCGGGTTCATTGTTTCTCCAGATGCATGCTCAATACAGGAGTTCAGAATGAGCGCCAGAGTAAGAAAAAAAAAAACCCCAAACACATTTTCCCATCAATGAACAAACTACAGTTTCCTGCTTTAGATACACCGAGGTGCTTTGGTGGCACAACTGCGTTTTGTCAGCTGTTTACTGTGGTGATCTGGCCTTGAGTCCTGACTGGGTTGGGTTGGGGGTTGAGCTAGAGGGGGGCTGATTATACGGGGTATCCCTCAGCACAGCAAGAGCGACCCCTGCTGAGCCCTAAGCGATAGTCTGGTCCATACTGAAGGGGCATCTTCGCGCATGCTTTGTGAATTCTGGTCTAGGGTCCAAGCTGTTTTTTTGACCTGATGCCGAGGGAGATATTTAGCAAGCAGGGTGACCCATGGACCCCATATATAATGACACGTCTTCTAGACGAAATTCCTTAACCTAAGTAACAATTGCATTACAAATCTGTGCTTAACGACAACATGTATTACCCCATTGAATTACGTCTTCTTCAGCTTCTGTGTTTTTCAGATTTTGTTTTTCAATACGGCTTGCATATTTCCTCTATTTTCTGGCTGTATTGTAATAAAGAGACTGAGAAAAAAATTTTTTGATCGTATTTGGGCATGAACCCAACACTAAATCATGTAATAAATGCTATAAATTGTATACATATTTAATAAGTTGTTTTGTTGTTGTTGTTGTTTTTTTTTCTTTACAATCTGTAGCACATGCCGACGACGTGGTACCGCCTGGATGTGGATCAGTACAACTATTACTACCGCCGCTGCTTCCTGTATGACATGGACGTGAGAAGAGAAGATGGCCGGCTGCTCCTGACCATGGCAAAAATCCAGTCGTGGTCGGCTGGAATGTTCCGCTGTGTGGATGACAACACCACTGATTACAATAGCACAGTGCCCTATAACTTAACAGTACACTGTGAGTGATCCGTAAGCTGTCAGAATGGTTTATTCCCACTGGGTTTTGGGATAGGTGTGCACAGTTTAAAGAATCATAATAGGAAATGAATATCTGTAATTGACATCTGAATGACGGAGAAGTAGCAGGAGAGAAATCTTGCGACACCTGCTGACTGGAAGGAAAACTGCAAGTCTTAAAAGGCAGGTTTTCGACTTCAGTTTCAGCCGACGACCTTTTTCACAGAATGCTATGCACACGGTGTATACCTATAGCCATCTAAATTGCCGATATTTATGGCAGCGGACACGCAAACCTTTACAGGGGCACTCCTGGGCTGGACCACTCAAGCATTCCTGAGCGTGGGATTTGATTTTGACCGTTGAGTTAAATACTACAAAATACCGTTATAGTTAGGTGGATAAACTCATAATAATTCAAAACTGAGATCTCGATTATATTTTCTTCCAATTTGTACACTGCATTGGGCATTAAAAAAATAAACCCTTGCGATTAAAGGAAACAAACAGAACCAGGTTTAAAAATGTAACCAAAACGCTCTCGTGTAGCTTCACCATATATCAAATAACTGCGAGAAAAGCATTTTATTTCTTCTTGTGTACTTTTAAGGTATAAAAAATGTCCACAAAAAGATTAGAAAGAAATCAGAGAGAGTTTTAAACGCGTCACAGTGGCATGGCGTAACATCGCGCCCCCTGGCGTTCGAAAAATGCAGTTGCAGATGACATCGTCAGCCTCTACGATGACATGCTTGCACCCTGATTTATTGTTACAGCCCTAGATGGAGTCGTTTTTAAACAATACGTCCTGCCAGAGCAGAGACGGAGGGAAAGTCTTTGTAGTCCCGAGATGACAGATCTGAGCCTGATATTGAGTGGCTGATATGATGTGGCTCTGAAAGTCGATAATAGCGGCTTATCAGAAAAAAGCAATGGGGTAGATGAGAGAAATTACGGAATGGGTCAATACACACACATATGAAGAAAATAACCATTACCTGTATTATTATGGTGGGCCAAGACTTCATAGACCGTATTTATTATTACTATTGATCAGTCTCACGGCTGCTTTGCTGTAAGGACAGGATTCCTCTTTGTCTGGTAAAAAAAAAAAAAACACTTTTGAAATACTTTTGAAATGGTTCAGCCAAGCAAGAAAATCACCATTGTCGGTGTTAAATAGAACTCGCACCGTCTTTGTGTGTGAGCTTGTTCTAATGAATCTTACAGAAGTAATCACGGCTAATTTTCCTGCTTTCTTCTTGACCCAATTTTCTCCCGGATTCCACGTCGTTACCAGTGTGACTTCCCTGGCACGTCAGCCTTTGAGAAAGAAGGTGCGTGGCCGGGGACAGTGACTTTTGAGCACATGTACAGTAAACATTGAAGGCATGTGCCAAGTGTAGACTTTTTTATAGTAAAGTAGCACATGTCCTTAATCGCCCTCTTTTGTCCTTAACTGTCTAGTCCTTCAAAAAGCACAGCGCCTACCGTATGGGGAGGGTGGGGATGCCTTTTTTGAGAACAGTACATTCGGCCGCTGCCTTTTCCCATTTGCAGCTTGTAGAACGCCTTTGGCTAGGTAGCGAGATCTGAAAATACAAAGGCCACGATTGGCTACGTTTGGTTTAATTGTAAGGGGCCATCACTCTCAGCCAAAGATCAATCCCACCTATGCTTTATTTGCCGTCGGGAATTGCAAAGGTATCACATGACGTGAAAATCTGTTATTTATCACTTATGTGTCACTCAAGAATACTTGTTAATTGGATACTTGGTCATAATATTGACGTCTCAGATGAAACTAAACTTATTAGGCCTGTAATTGTTTTCCATAACATCTACCATTGCATCCTCCAGATATGCGAGAGGTGACCGTAAACAAAGCTGGTTTGACCAAGTTCTCCCGCTACTTCACCTCACTGGATGACCTGCGTGTGCCACTGCGTGACGACGTGGAGCTCGAGTGCACGGCCTCCTCCTCCGAGAGTCCAGAGTTCTTCTGGGTCAAGGAGGTAAGAGTCGTGTCATGAACAGGTAGTTTAGAATGAGATCTTGCTACAAGGTTTGCTGTGGGAGTTTCAAAAATGGAGAACTTGCATAAGGCAAGAAACTGTTGTAAGGGGACGAGTTACAGTGCTCGAATCTAGGGCATTATTCTGCTTGAGAAAGAGACAACACTGAGTGTCTATGGGATTGGGGAAAGGTACTTGACCATTGTCCAGAAGGTCAAAGGTTTGAGTTCCAGCGCTGCCGCTATATGCCACTCTTGGACCTTTGAGTAAGGCTAAGACTGCAGAAAGATTGGTTCTTTGATATCGTTGCTGATGTCTGAGGTCTCTACTTGTCAATTTCTTTAGGACGGAAATGACTCTTGCTGTTTTGAGGAGTTGGTTATGATTCGTTCTGGGTGGTTCATATACCTCCATACTAGGGCTGTACCGATCCGATACTCTGTATCGGTATCGACTCGATGTGTGGCTAAATCACTGGATCGGAGATCGGATGGGGGAAAAAAAACAGTTGAATCCGACATCTTTCCTATCACGTTTATGCTTTTACAATTCGGACGACACGCCGTAAACAGACGTGTCACGTGAGCAACAGCTGGAACTCGAGTTGAAACTGTTAGCTAGCAGCGTGCTCATCATGTCGGCTGTGTGGAGTTATTTTAAACTCAAGGATGATAAAAGTAAAACAGCCGAGTGAAACGTCTGCGACGCCAGTGTTTCAAGAGGTGCTAGCAGCGTATCGCTCTGATATCGGTATAGCCACATATTTTAGTTTGCAGTATCAGTATTGATATCGGGCGTAAAAAATGGTATCGAGCCAGCCCTACTTCATACCATAGCGTATCATGATTCCTTCATATATTGTGTCATTTTGTAGCAAGAGGTAAACCCTAAGGTAATCGAAACCTTCGTTGTAAACATGAAAACAGCATTTTTATATTCCATGTACAGTAGCATAAGCCACAAGCTACAGACCTACGCCCCGGCCACATAGGTAATGCAAATATTTGGTCATACCACCCACCACTGGCTGTAGTCGTTGTAAGCGGCTGTGATTGAAACCAGCAGGCAGGTGGTAGGATTACTGAATGTAAGGAGATAAGAAAAATCTGTGATACGAACAGGAAAGCCTGTTAAGATGTCAAGAATTTGTGCATCGACGGTGAGAATAAGAACAGGAGAGAAAAATGGCAGATCTAGTTGACATCCTCAAAGGTGCGAAAAAGCCTTGAGCAGTTAGGATGTTTGACGGTGGAGGAGGATGGATGCGGAGCGAAGAAAACATGGCGTTGAGTCAGCGTGGGTTGGTAGCGGATGCCTCCAGCTTTCCTTTGCAGAAGGATGGTAAAGCTTCAAGTCCCCCAGCAGTTCTTTTCAGCTGTTATGTAGCACATCTGAGAGCCAGGGAGCAGGACAGGAAAATTTTCTCAGACTTGAGGAGCGAGGGCAGGGCAAGTCACTGATGAAGAAATCAATGAAAGTATGCTTAGAGTCGAAGTAAATTATGCTTCAAGAGTTAGGAGTTAGGAGAGAGCGCTGACGTCCTGACACGCGGGGGAAACACGTGTGGGGTTGGTGTCATTTGAAGTTGACAAAATGCGTTGCAGGTCCAGAACTCAACTTGGGTGTCAGGGGAAGTTTATAGGATAGGATAGAACTTTTAGGGTACAATAGAGAGCAGATGACTGGAGAGTGCCTGGAGATAAAAATGAAGTTTCCATGGAGAGTGAGACTCAAGTGGAGGGGGAGGTCATGACAGGTTGTAGAACTCTTGTCAGGATGACATGTGTTGGAGAGCTAGATCATCCTGCATAGCTCTCTTCTGACACTTTTCAACTGCAGGCTTTTCAATTACAGCCAACCATATATAAGCTCTTTTTTTCCTGTGCACTTTTTCATCAGGTTCCAGGCTCTCTTTAAGCTCCTGAATTCGTTGAACAATTTGGACTTTGGAATATGTTTTGCTCCCAAATTCGAAAATAAAAATTCGGACATACATTAGAACGCTTTAATTGTAAATAGGGTGCATGAAATTCAGTCCAGTCGGTTGCTATAATGCACCAATACGCTACGCTGATCGGCAAAAACCCTAAAGAAGAACAAGGGTGCGATCCCAGGCGTATTATGGAAATTATTATATCACGTCTATGTGTGTTATATTAGGTTCAGCACGGGGGGCTCGGTGGGTAGCGTGGGTGTCTCACAGCAAGAAGGTCCCGGGTTCGATCCCAGGGTAGAGTGGCCTGGGTCCGTTCTGTGTGGAGTCTGCATGTCCTCCCTGTGTCTGCGTGGGTTTACTCCGGGTACTCCGGTTTCCTCCTACAGTCCAAAAACGCGTGTGTTAGGTTAACTGTCGCCGTTACGCATGTAGATATTGGTACGTTACAACATGTAACATACCCTGGTGGGACCAGGTGAACAAAAATGATATGAATGTTACAGTGATTTATTGAAGATACTTCAATTTCTGTCCATAGTTTAAGAAGTGGATGTTATTTTTAGAAAATGAGGATATGCAAATGAAAGCCGTGAAGAAGGAAAAGAAAAGTGTTAGAGCTACTCATGGGGATTTTCTTCATTTAGTTCCGTTTGAAATGAAGTGGACTTGTTTGGCAAGTCTCAGAAATGCCTCGATGTGCCAAAATATGCACGGCTACGCTGGCCACGTATTTCTAACAACAAAGCTCAGTTACCCTCGCATTGTGTTTCGCAGTTATTATTGTGCTCGCCCATTTGTCCCTCGCTCTCGTTATTATTATTTATTTTTTTTACCAGGACTGAGGGATAAACATGTACTGATACTATTGTCAAGGTTAATTACTGTCTCTTTTGTTCCTTCATATGAAGGCTTAGCTGTTTTCTCAGCTTTGAGCCTGAATGGTCTCTTTTATCATCACGCTGCCTCATGAAAAACATGTTTGGGATTTGGACATCTGCTATTCTCTTTTCTTGTTTTACCTTGTGGGGACTGTGGTAGCCTAGTGCTTAAGGTACTGGACTCTGGACCAGGAGGTCCAGGGTTCAGATCCCACCTCTGCCACAGTTGGGTCCCTGAGCAAGGCCCTTTGCCCACAATCGCTTGGATTGTAAGACTGTATGAATTGTAAGTCGCTCTGGATAAAGGCGTCTGCTAAATGCCGTAAATGCAAATGAAAATCTACCCCACGCTTATTTGGGCAGATTCACAGGGACAGAGGGGTTGCTGTTGTTCCCTGTGTGGCCCTTTCAGTCTTAAACAGGGCCAAGTGTGTCTGCATGAGACACTCAACCTAACCAGAAGGCACCATATGGAGGTCTTTGTGATAGCTGGCAAATTAGACCCCAGCGCATCTGTCATACTATTTTTAAACAGTGGCTTCACGTCTTTCTCTCAGTTCAGCCTCTAATTCATTTAGTCGATGTCTTCCCTAGTTGTCCGCGCTCACTCCGTCTGTCTCTCTGCAGGGAGAGGACTGGGTCGTGGCCTCCAACAAGCTGAAGCTGGAGCAAGTGAGGGAGCTGGACAGTGGATCATACACCTGCACGGCTCAGCACCCTTCAGTGAGCACCCTCTTCAAGAAACGCACCATCAAAGTCACCGTTCTGCCAGGTCAGCGATTGCTCCAGGGGGAACCACAGGGCTGGTGCCAGAGTGCAGCGAATGCCTTATTACACCTGACATACGCTTCCATCAGAGCAGGTTCCTGAAGCATGGCTTAAGTAATACAGTGCTGCAAAGTCCGAAACGGAGGAGGTCAAACATGTCGCCTGCGTGCCCATGCGTGCAGCGTTTTCGTAGCCATGGGCTGTATCCAACTTAGGCCTCATCGCCCATCCGTAGCTATAAGGTTATGCAGGATAAAGCAAGCCAAAAAGTGCTTCCGTCTACTAGTTAGCGTCCGACAGCCCTACTTATTGCATGAGACAGATTTATTTTATTTATTTGTCCGACAGAGCCGATGTACCTAAGTCATGTCAAGCGAACCGTGCAGGTGTATGCGCACCTGGAGAGATGTAAATATCACAAATATCATCCGTATCAAAAATTAAACGGGGACATCCCTAGCCCATTTGGAATGTTATACTCGGGTGAACATTCAGATTGATAAATCCTTGCACGCCGGCACGGCCGGCCATGAAGAAACGATCATCGGCGGAGGCGTCAGGGCGGGAATGCTCAGCTAACCGTTCGAGTTGCGTTTGTTTATTTCAGAGGACGCCGCGTGGTATGAATCGACGTCTGTCCAGATTATTCTCATAGCCTCAGCAGCCGTCGTGGCTCTGCTGGTGATCATCGTCTCCATGACGGCCTTCTTGTGCCGCCGGACGAAGCAGAGGAAGAGCAAGGGGCCCATGTAAGTTACACACACCCGTCTAAAACCAGTTCACACAAGCATTATTAAACTGGAAATACATTTACATTTCCAGCATTTAGCAGACGCCCTTATCCAGAGCGACTTACAATTAATACAGCCTTACATTTTTTAAGCAATTGTGAGTTAAGGGTCTTGCTCAAGGACCCAACTGTGGCAGCTTGGCAGAGGTGGGATTTGAACCCTGGACCTTCTGGTCTTCAGTCCAGTACCTTAACCGCTAGGCTTTTCAATTCTTATTTTGTGTGTTTTGGTGGTCTCCGCACTTTGTAGTTCTGCGTTGTGTGGTGGATTTTTCTTAGCACTGCACTGATACTTAAGGTGCTGGTGGTGTGTCCATCTTGCAAATGTAAACAGCCAATGAACGCTGCAGACTCACGAGCCAAGAATGGAGTTAAGACAGGAAGTAAGCAAATCATGTAAGTTTGGAAAAGTGGCAGATCTTTAAATTACTATTAATCTGAGAAAAATACCCGAGTAAAATCTGAAGTATTTCTTTTATGTTTTGCTCAAGCAGAATTCTAAAAGTATGTGCTACTTAATATTTCTTAGCATTACTTTTAAAAAATTAAAAAAAACTTTTAAATTCTGTATTGGAAACAAGATATAAGAGGCACACATCCATGACATGTACTGAAGGAGCATAATGCTTTATATTACAATACTGCTCACAAAAATAGCTATATTTTTAAGTATATATGAATCTTCTGCACCAAAAACAAAACATAAAAATAGTTCAGAATGTATGCTGCTAAATCACACAACTAGACATTTAGTAATTCAGTAATGCAGTAAATCATGTTATTTAACGCAAACAATAGTTATCTCGGACTCCTTCGAGCAGCACTTCTAGGCTACTTAATTACAAATGAAACCCTTGACTTTTCCACAGAGTTTCTATTCCTTCTTGGTAATTATATTTGGCAAAAATTTGCTTGATGTCTTAAACTTAAAAATGTCAGAACTTGAGTTGAATTTTTTTTTTTTTACTGTCAGGGGATGCAACGACACACAAAAAACAGCCTCATGAATTACGTTTGGCACTGCCTCTGAAGAGCGTGTTAGATTTACATGTATGTCATATATCGGAGCGACTTGCAATTAATACAGTCTTACGAATTGTGGCTTAAGGGCATTGCTCAGGGACCCAGCTGTGGCAGAGGTGGGATTTGAACCCTGGACCTTCTCTGCCACTATGCAACCACAGAAGCAGGTTATTCATAGAATTAGCTAGTGTAGTTTGGGCAAAGGTCTTTACTGTCAGTCTCAGCACTCAAATCTATAAGAACTCTCTCCTTAAAATAAAAAGAGTAACATGTTCCGTCGGTCATGTGTTATAGAACTGCCTTCTTACTGCCACGTGCACTTGCTAGCATGCATGCGCTGCTGAACTTTACACACGGCCACATTCCAGCACTCATGCATTTACTCAAAATATTATTATATCAATATCCTAAGACTTGTATATATGAGTTTTGTGCTCATTCCCTTTCGTCACTGCAGATGAATTAGGGGTTGTTTGCTTGTTGTCAACCGTAAGCATAAATGCAGTACCAGTCCAATCAGCCATGAGTGAATACAGCAGAGCAAAGGTGAAGTAGGTACTCAAGACATACAAATCGAGGCATAGAAAGGATAATCATATACACAGTATGCCCTTTTTATGCATGTGCTGAATTTATATAAAAGTTGAAACCTCATATTCCGCATGTGGCTAGATGTGGGAAAAGTGGGGCATCTAGAACAGCAAATCAAGCCAATATCACTTAACATAAATATCTGGACACTGAAATGTTTTATGTGTGAGTAAAGTGTGGTGCTTTTTTTATAGTTCTCTCTTAGATATCACTCGTCTGCCGTTTTGCTATTTGATACATCTGCCGTAGTTGTCGTGAATGTCTTAATTCATCAACAATGCCTATTGATTTTGCCTAAGCACCATGTATCCTTATTTAAACTGGTTGTAAATGTAAACTGCAGGCAGTTTTATCAACACCAATCATGAACACCATTATCAATCATTGGATAATCTACCATTTAGCAACCTACGGAAAATTAAGAGGTTCAAAGATTTCAAACGCGTTCAAGCATACGCAGAAGGGACAAGTGATTTCAGAGACATTTAATAACCCTCTACACAGTGTTCAGAGCTTCGTTAAGAAACGGGAAGTGTATGGCACCAGTATCTCAGGGCACATACACACAGTAGTGCCACTTTAGCATAATCATAGAGGAAATTGGAGCACCCAGAGTACAATATATACAGTGTATTTATTTCTATAGTGCTTTTTACATTGAAGCATTGTCTCAAAGAAGCTTTGCAATGTTAGATTATCTTCGAATTTAAGAGTGTGGCACTTCTTCTCGCTGTGAGGTGACAATGCTGACAACACCGAGCCACCGTGCCACCCAGTGGCAACTTTGAATGACTTAAAATCTTCATCTGATGTTTGGTCTGATGTTTGGTTTTTCATTTCCAGGGCTGTTGCCTTTTTTCTTGCTGCTTGTTACAAAGACGAAACATGTAATATGTAAATGAAGATTAAAATATTTCTTAATCGATTCTTATTTCAGCGAAGACAAAAAGAGACCATTTCAAAGGGCCATGATGATTATTTTTTTTATAAATACCAACCCAGGCGTGTGAAAAAGAAAAACCTCCTGCCCATTTTGCAGTATGTACAGTAAATAATTTATGGCACTAATGGGACAAAAATGCTTTGAGGGATCGTAAGCCAAGAGAGGCAAATATGTTTCAATTAGGGTAGACAACCTACCAAAGACCCATGTGCCTTCTCCGAAAGTTTTTTCTAACGAGATTCCCCAGGGTGAAGCAGCCTGGGTCCTTTGTGTATCTGTGTAGAGTCTGCATGTCCTTCCCGTGTCTGCGTGGGTTTACTCCGGGTACTCCGGTATCCTCCCACAGGCCAAATACATGCTTGCTAGGCTAATTGATTACTCAAAAAAAATGGCATTGATTCATTTGTATGTCGCTGAGATGGCCACACACACGTGCACACATGCGTGTCGCTGAGATGGCCACTGATGCCAACAGCAACGTTAAAGAAGCCAAATAAACAAACTTAAACCAGATAATTGGGTGAAAAGAAAAACATTGATATGCATAAGAAAGAAACCTTAAAAGCAAGCAGGCTCTGAATTTGAGTGAACAGGCCCATGTCAATCTTCTGTAATGATAAACAATTTGCTTTCTAACCAAGGCTCTTATGAAAAATACAGACCCGAGGATCGTGACCATAAAATCTGCTTCTGACACCACATGAAAACATGGGCAAATTCAGCAAGCTTAGACGTTGCGATGCCAGAGAAAATTAAAGTCAGCACAAAGATGGCAGGTCACAGGTATTTTGGCAAACAAATTACCCGAGACCTCAATAAATAAAAGGTCCAATGAATAATGTAGGGAGCTACAGAAGTGCATGTAAGAGTACATAACAAGCTACTGATTGTCTCACCCTTTCCTCACAAATAATCTCTATGTGATAATGAAGTGTAAGGAAAGAGATGTTAAGAGCATGCTGAAATCTTGGTAGAAAGGAATTATGTTTCATTGAGAAGGACGTGAGATAATACCACAAGGCAATCGAACAAATTTTACATGTAAATTAGACACTTGGGAGCGCTAATGTTGAGGAAGCTTACTTCATTACTGTGGCTGAAGGTAAAAAGTTATTAAAAGTTGTTATGGCTGAAAAATAACAGAGCGGGTAAAACTGAAATCATTATTGTGGGTTAATTTGAGAGCTGTGATATGGCTGATGCTAAGCTGTAGCTGTGGTTATAGGTGAGGTGTGGCTACAGCTGGGGGTAGGTGGGCGTCTGTAATAATACTTTAATTGTTATATTAACAATGTGGAGGCTGAAATATTATCGAGTATGACAGTCAAAAACACACCTTCAGAGTTATTAAACACATATTAAAAAGAAAAACCTTTTAGCTAACGCAAACAAACTCGGGAGGTTCTTATTTTATTTTTTAAATTAGTGCAGGTCCATGCTGATTGACAACGGCAAAGGATGTGCCAAATCATATTTAAAGTAACAGATCAACGCGCTTTGTAAATTAAAATTCAAGCTTCTGTCCTTCTCCTAGCCTACACTTTTAAATACGGCAATAAATCAATATGCAAAAAAAATAGTCCCTCCCCACAGGGAAACAAGATTCGGTCTCTGTGTATTATTTGTGAAACCAAATGAAAATTAGCATTATTAATAAACGGGTTTGTCGAGTGTGTGTGTGTGGCGGCAACCAGGTGAGACTTGCCTACAGTCAAGCATGGTGGTTGGAATGCCGGCTGTGGGAAGATACAGATCGTTTAGGGAACCACGAATGCCAACGTTTACTGAGAAGTATCTACCAAAAGTATTTAGGGTCATTTTAAATTTGTAAAGCATTTTAAACAAAATGTTGAGAAAGCTTAGCGGAATTTACACACCATGCCTGAGAGATTAAATCAGCTGCAGCTTAATGAACCGTGGCTGACTTTGACATGCAAGCTCATTAATAGATGAAAATATCGACCATTGATATAACGGTGGTATTTAGTGAACTATAAATATTCCAGTATGCACTGTGCTTTTCAAGAAAACTGCACTGCTTACAAATTTTATTTTGAAATATCCCCTCCTTTTTGTGAGCAGCATACATTATTTATACTAATTGGCATTGTGAAATATATTGGAATACTTTGCTGAGAAAGAATAAGATCAAGCATTTTATTGTTTTATATTCTGTTCACAAACAAAGACACAGAAATATATCCAATGCTTCCTGCTGACTGAAAGCTTCATACTTACTTTTTCTGCACTTTGCACTTTATCTTAGGCAAAGGGAGCTTTTCCTAAGTTCTGACAGTTGTGGGGGTTTCTTTTCTTCTTTTTTTTTACTGTTCTTCTCTCTGACGGGTAAATTGGTGGCAATTTGTGTCACTTAAGAAAAACATCTAACACAGGAAAGCATTCGATATTGAAGTTTTTTTTTTCTTTCAGCATACTCCCACTCCCACTCAACACCGGACCAATACAGTATTCCATTTTTCATGATTTATTTCCCCTTTTCCCCCATTAAAGTCGATTATATTGACAAGGCAGGTGTGACGATAAACAGCTGAGGTTAAAAAATGTTAATCTCCAGTACATAAAAATAAAGTAATTAAACGAAAGACCTAGCCAAATTCACCCCTACTCTCCATTTCAGTTTTTGTGCGAATTCTGAACTACACTATATGGCCAAAATATTTTCTTGACTGTCTTCAGAAGCCTCAAGCTCAATGGAGTTTTGGTCCAGATGGCTGTAAAGAAATAGTCATGGCATGGTCGGACATTTATTTTGGCTCATTATCCTGTTTCAATATGAATTGTTCACCAAAATGTTTGTATTCGTGGGCTCAGGCATTTGACAGAAGAACTCCAGGGTGGAGCCAGAACTGGTACCTGAAGAACAGTTTAGCGTGAGGACTGGAACTGGTACAAGAAGATGACCAACATTGCAAAAGTTGAGTCACTCTGTACGTGCTAGAAATTTTACCAATAATAATCAGAACTCAACCAAAATGATCAATTCTAATGACTAAATCAGGATTTCATTGGGAAATCAGCTATATATCCAATAGTCCTAATTGGTTTATAACATTGCTGTGGGTCAACACTAGCGTTTAAGTTAATTAGTTTTGATTTTCACAAAATTATTTGTACTCTTAATGAAAATGTGAAAACAAAAACTATTTTCCTTAATTATTGTTATTATCAGAATTTCTTTCCACCGTCCTGATTGCGTCGCCCTTTGTTGTAATTGGACAAAGAAACACCATTCTAATGCATGGTACACACACACACACACACACACACAACACACACACACACACACACACACACACACGCTGATGCACTTTATAGACACCAGCCAACATACTGCATGTATTTTGAATGTAGTACACAATAAATAGCTTAGCTTTTTCGAAATATGATGTATTGCATCACAAGCAAAAACCTCTGCACCACAAACATTATGAATTCCAATTTTTTTATGTTTTAAACATCAATACTTTGCCCCCAGCTCAGACTTTAAAAAACTCTGCTCCATTTAAATGATACATTACGAATAATTAACTGAAAAATCACAATGCGTGTTTTATAATAACTTAATAAGACATAGAATGTAATAAGGGCATTAATATCTATATATTTTATTATATTTGAAAAACATATTGCCATCTCACTGATCTGTGATTGTTTGTGGGAGTTGTACTAAGCACTACTTTGGTTCCAGTGTATTGCAAAGCTACCAACTATAGGAGGCTGTAAATGGTAAACACAGGTTTGGAATCCCACAATGTGGCGTTCTCTTAGGAAAACGGAGCCTGCTGAGCTTGAGCTTTCTGATTGGCAGACCGCAGTCAGTTAAGATTGGAAATGACGAAACGTTAAAAACGTTAAACAAGAAAGCGTGCTCAGTTTCTACTTGTTTACTTCACTGACTCATGACCGTGCTGATCGGCACAGCTTGAAGCACATCAGTTGGCTTATGACACAATGGTGGTCCTCACCAGTAAAGACAACGAGTCAGCACACGGAGAGGAGGTGAAGCAGTGTGTAGACTGGTGCCGAAACAACAGTTTACCTTGTGGTGTTGACAAAAAAAGATGATTGTTTACTTCTGGAGGACCCATGTGATGTGGGTCGTTCTCCGTTGCACATCAACAGCTCCACTGTAGAAAAGGTTGAGAGCTTCAAGTTCCTTGGTACACACATCATGGAGAACCTGATGGTCCAACCAAAAGCATCATAACAGATGTTTGTAAATACCCTAATACTGGGTAGGACCCATATTTGCTTTTAAAACAGTCTCATTTCTTCATGGCATAGATTATACAAAACGTTGAAGCATTTGTTTGAGATGCAGTGCCAGCCGGACATGATTTCATCACAAAAAACTATATGCAATAAAAAAATTACGTTTATTTACATATCCCTTAAAGATATTACCTAGCATTGCTTTACTTTGCTTGATCTGTAGCCACCTGTTGTAAATGGATACAGTGGAGGAAATAATGATTTGATCCCTTGCTGATTTTGTAAGTTTGCCCACTTGCATAGAGTCTATAATTTTAAGGGTAGGTTTGTTTTAACAGTGAGAGATAATTACATTGTATAAAACACGTAAATTTATTTGCATTTTGAAGAGAGAAATAAGTATTTGATCCCTCTAGCAAACAAGTCTTGATACTTGGTGGCAAAACCCTTGTTGACAAGCTCAGCAGTCAGACGTTTTTTTTTGTATGATGATGATGTTTGCGTACATGTCAGGAGGAATTTTGGTCCACTCCTCTTTGTAGATCATCTGTAAATCATTAAGATTTTGAGGCTGTCGATTGTTAGCTCGGACCTTCAGCTCCCTCCATAAGTTTTCTATGGTGATTAAGGTGTGGAGACTGGCTAGGCCACTTTGTTTTGGGTCATTGTCGAGCTGGAAGACCCAGCCATGACCCATTTTTAATGTCCTGGCCCAGACATCCTTAGAAAGCTCTTTGGTCTTGCCCATGTTGGAGAGGTTAGAATTTGACTGATTAATTGAGTCTGTGGACAGCTGTCTTTAATGCAGGTAACGAGTTTATTAGGAACTGGTCTGTAGGAGCCAGAACTCTTAATGTTTGGTAGGGGATCAAATACTTATTTCTCTCTGCAAATGCAAATAAATTTATAAGTTTTATACAATGGAATTTTCTGGATTTTCTCTCACTGTTAAAATAAACCTACCCTTAAAACTTTAGACTTTTCATATCGCTGTAAGTGGGCAAACTCACAAAATCAGCAAGGGATCAAATAATTATTTCCTTCACTGTATATAGGATTTATGTCATATTAGATCCATGAAAAATAGAAACCATGAAGCAAGAGATCTACAATGTGCCCACTTTAACCAAACAGTGCTTTTAAAAAATGTCTTTTTTTTGTTCTCCCGAGGCCTCATATCTCAGGAATCCTCTAGTAAAGGCTTAATCTTTCTACTCATAAATCTCTAGCCACCTCCTTGGAGGCCAGTATGATAGAATGGTTGTCATACCACTTCAAGAGCACACTTTTCTCATCCTTGTTTGTAACTTGGTCATTCCTTTTACTCTATGTCTCTGACATCTCTTTTTTTGTCTATTGAGAGTTTCTGTTGAAGGCTTAAGCATTTTCTCTGAACACTCTTCAAGCAAATTGCATGTGTTCACATATTTGCCAAAGTAAAGCTTGTGATTGGCACTTTGGACAATCTCTGGACAATGAACATCTGCTCCTGCAAAGGCTTTGTGCTTTCTTCTTTTATTGCTAAGCTTTTTGAGTTTTCTTGATAGATAAGCAAGTAATCTACAGAATATACAGAATGCAGCGTGATTCCTTAATGATCTGCATTTTAAATGGCACTGTTATACGCAGCATTTAACCGATATAGGTAAATCTGCTTTATGCTGCAGGCATCTTCTTTGGTCACTGTAGGGCATTTGTGGGGTGCTCATATTAGTGATTAATAGGTGATTAGTATTTCCAGCATTTTTAGCATTTTACTGCATGCATTATTTCTCAAGTTCGACTTTCTGTTATGCGTGACGTAAATGTTCAGTGCTTCCTCAGAAGGGTTGTTGAGAACCAAAAACGTTAAGTACCAACCGCAAGGAACAGTGAAGATTTAATTAATCCTTCCAAAACATCATACTGTATAAGACATTATATGCATTAATTAATTGTATAAGTACAGTATGTATCATTAATGTTTTATGTACCGAGGAGTTTAATAAAGTCCATGCTGTGTCATAGCAGATCATATTATACATTAAAATTGACATTAAACCACAGTTGGCCAAAATCATCTTATTTAATAATAAAGTTTTGATGATTTCATGTAATATAGCAAGTAAAGGCTTGAAAGTAAAAAGTTTGAAAAAAAAAAAAAAAAAACCTCTGGGCACTTACTAATGCTAACTGCAGAGGATTCTGCTTCTGATTTCCTTTTGGTTAACTGTCATTGCTAACCATTTTAAAACTCATGGAGAGTTATTTGCAGTAACAATACAGTACTGCAGATA
This sequence comes from Parotocinclus haroldoi, assembly GCA_034779995.1. Lineage (NCBI taxonomy): Eukaryota > Metazoa > Chordata > Actinopteri > Siluriformes > Loricariidae > Parotocinclus > Parotocinclus haroldoi. The sequence goes on along the minus strand of JAUZST010063382.1, from coordinate 8,082 downwards.
TAGAATTAAATAAAACACCATAAATACAGATCTGCAATGACAGTTTTTGCTGAATCACATTGTGACTTTTTCTCTACGTTAATACTCATGTTCCTGTTCCAGTTTATAACCACTGTAATCTTCTTTTCTTTGTCATCTGTCTTAGTTTCAGTCTACTCCCTCTTATGGGAACCTTTTTAACCAGAACTCTTTGGATTTCAGTTTAACTCTATTTGTCTTGTTGACTTAAGCTTTTCTGCTTTCTTTCTCTGGTCTCTCTTTAGAATTTATTAACATACATTGCTTTCTTTTTTGTTTTTCAAAATAATCTCCCTCTCTGACTCTCTCTCTCCCTCTCTCACGCACACGCAATATGCCCTACGGCCGCGATTTTACAAATGTGCAGCAGTGAAGAATGGCATGGGCCACTCTTTTATACGTTACTGTTTGGTCGGGAGTTGATTAGTCCACAAAGCATTCTGGGAAACAAGCATCGCAAGCAGCTGAAATGTTGCAAAGTGTGCTTTAGTAGAAGAAACAAGCGCAGCTGCATACACAGTGTACATACCATTTATCTGCCAAATTATATTGCTTTGCATAAGTGAACACATCAGCAGTTTGTATTCTTACAGTACTTGAGATTAATTAAATTTAATTCGAGATTTGATTTATCTGTCATTATTCTACAAAAACATAGTCCATAACAAGTATCAGGAAACTAAATAAAAAAGTTGTGAAGGCAGTATTCATACCCAGTGCCGTGTAGAGTTCATTTGGTGCAACCAGTTTCCATCAGATGAGTCCTAATCAACTAAATCGACTCTAGCTGTGTTCAAAATATCATATAATCTCAAATACTCTAGTTCTGGAAGGTACTAGAGATTAAGAGCACATCTACTGTACACAATCTCCGTGAAGAACAAGAAGCTAAACAAAATTATTGAAAAGTATTAATCAGTGATTATTTATTCCACAAAACATTTCATGGGACCCCCATTAAAGAAATGGAAAGACACAGTATAATTGTGCCTCTGCTTACTTCAGACTGTCCATGAAGATTCGATGAACAGTTAATCAGAGAACCAAAAAAGAACGTGAAGGTGCTGGAGATGTCTACAGCTTTGTAAATTATATACAGAGAGGCAAGAAGATGGCCTTTCTTTGCTAAAAAGCTATTCGTATACAGTTATACATGCTGCAGACATCATACTGATATGCTTAATGCCGAATATGGACGCTGGGATTGTTTACAGAATGTATAGCATTGTTTCAAGTGTTATGTGTAGCACAATCCAGACATTGTTGAACATTCTTACAGGGACTCCACAGTAAAGTGCAGAAGTGCAGCTTCATGTTATTGGGGTGTTTTTCATCAGCAGGGACTGGAACTTTTTAGATTCTAAAGTCTAGATGAATAGAGCCAAGGGTGGTCCTAAAAGAAACCCTTTTGTTGTCTGCAATAGACCTTAGAAAGTGGAGTGGAGGTTCATCTTCCATCAAGACAACAAGCCAAATGTAAGTGGGGCGGTATGAGGTGTCCAGGGCAAATCAGCGCATATCATCGTTACATATAGCATTTCATGAGTGAATAAGCATTAATTCATAAATGTTATACGTCATGAGTCATCATGAGTAGTGAATAGGGAAGAGGTAGATACAGGGAAAATATGTATGTGAAGTGGAATCAGGAGAGTGACTGAAGAGTGATTCAAGTGAAAAATGGTTGGTAAAAAGAAGAAAGCTGAAATCAGAAGACTTAAATCACTTGGGCTTAATGTAGAAAAGAAGAAGATATGTTTTGTTGATTGTTTTGAAATAATTGCTGCCTCTGAGAAAGAAAAAGAAGGTCTATATAATATGAGCTTGGAAAGGTGAGGTGGACCCCCCCCCCTCAAGTTTTTATTTTTCCATTTTGAGGAAGTTATATAATCTCAATGTTTGTGGATGACATTTTGGGTTGTGGATGCCAGTTCATATTGTAGTGTGCTTCAGTCAGGCATGTTCACTGTGGCCATTACTATAGCCACCCAGAGCTATCAGCAGAGTAAGTGACCCGTGATCATGAGACTCCTGAAGCAAATGCCACTCATTGTCCTCAGTTTACACAAACGCAAGCTCTTTCTTCTTCCCTCACAAATGCTCGTTTATGGACAATACACAGTGGAACCTTGGAATTCAAATTTACTTGGTTCCAGAGGACCGATCGACTCTGTTTTGGTGGTAGTATTGTTAGCTACCTCTACCTCTCGCCCCGGAGCATTTTGCCGTCCTCGGCGGTTGCCGTTACAGAGCAATCGGTGAGGTGGTTTATATCTGGTGCTTAATTTAGGACCTGATTACGAACATCTGCATTCCCTGTTACTTAAGTGCGTTCCCTGTTACAGAGTGACACTCTGGACGATCGCGCGGTCAGTATGGTCAGTCGGTTTCGTCCTGAGGCTTATAGTGCTGGCGGACGCGTACAGAGGAAACCCCCGAGTTATCAAGTTTTTTAGGGACACATTGAGGGTTTCCCTTTCCGTGACTGGACTGGATTAGGTGCATTGTGGTAGTAAGATCACTCCATTTAATGTTTCGTTCAGGGGATTTTTTTGGCGGGCAAAAAAATTCAAACCGTTCAAGTGATGTGGCTTTCGATTTTGGAGTTTCGATTGCACACAGAAACATTTAAAATCATATCAAATACGTCTGAACATGTATAAATATGCTTCTACCTTATAAGCCAATATGCTGGCCTGTACATTTATCCCAGACGTTGAAGTCAAGCAGGTGGCCTGTGTCTGAGAACGGCAGGCGCTCATGACAGAGTGAAAAAGTGTTATGGTGGCTGGAGCTGCCGCAGAGTAGAAATTGAGACCTTAACCCTTTCAGACCTAAATTATGTTCCAATGCAATTTTCCGTCTTTAATGAACAAAAACAGTACTCAGTAAGGAAAAAAATATAAAATATAATGCCTTTATTATCGTTTTTTTTCATTTCCATTGGTCTTAACAGGAGTGTCTTTTTTTCTTAGATTAGCATAAGGATCCCGTTCACAATATAAAATAATCTCTTCCTGATTTTCCTGCCCTGATCTTTCCTCATCATTCACTACTGCCTCAAAAACAACCTCCTGCCTTATCACTGGTACTTCATCATGAGTGTCTCTGTCATGTCCTGGAATTAAAAACAAAAAAAATAGCTATATGTTCATGTTTATGGACAACAATAAGAATAACAGTAACAATAGAAGTAACAATATTAAACAGAAAGCTATGCTCACCTACTCTCGAGTCTTGCGCTCTCTGTATCTTCGTCATCATCATCACTATCGAAGCTTTCAATTTCTGATGTGTCCACTGTTAATTAACTGAAGCACTTCAGGTGCTGTGTACTCTGTAGAATAAACATTTTAAATCAGTTTTTTTCACTGTATTTAACAGATTGTCTGTATACATTGCGATTGCAACTGCACTAAAAACATGCTTGAATTTTTTTACATTAAGGCGCACTGTCCATTACAAGATTATAAAAAAATCCTGCGTTTAACTTTCTGATATTAACCTGTTTATTTCACAAACCATCCCTTAACAATAAAATGAACTCATAACATGAAGGATAAAAGCGTTCTTGATCAGATAAAATGAGTTAAAATTAGCCCTTACTCTGCCTCTTTGGCTGCAGTGCTGCCCTTGCTAACTTCAGTGTGATTTTTTTTCCCAAAGCCGTGGGTGGGGCTAAGGTGTTGTTTGATTGGTTGGTAAAGGTCTATTCTCATGGGCTGCAGATCGCAACTGGTATGTTGTACAAAAAAACCCATAAAAAAAGAAGAAAAAACATGATGTCCATTGCAGTGGACGCAGGATCTGAGAGGGTTCAGTCCCTGTTGAGTTAGAGAAAGTTATTAAGGTACATCCAAGGCCCCTTATCAAGAGTCAGGTGGAGAATGATAACTCAGCATTGAAGGGAAGATCTGTGAAGGATACTGGTTCAATTCCCTGAAGTTGAGCCTGTCTAAGGCTCTGCCAGGAGAAAGGCCAGAGGAAGAACAAAATTAAGGGTCATGGAGTCTTTTACGGTTGTTCACTATGTTATCACCATAGCCTAGGTTCACATCTCCCTCAGCATGTCCTGTCCTAAACCCTGCCACAAGGTTCTACTTCTGCAGCCGATTAACCCAGCCTCCTCTCACCTGCCTGTTGGTGCTAACAAACTTCAGCAGGCTGACAAATTATGTAAGCACTGGAAGGCATGGCTTCTTTACTAGATATGTTGCCGGTACGTGGTATTTGTCCCAATGTCTGTGAAAAGAATGACAGGTTACAAAGAAGAATAATGTAAAAAAAGAACATTAATGGGGCAGCTAGAATCTTCTTTTCAATAATTTTGCTTTAGTTTTCGTCTGATGTTTAAATATCCCAGCCAATTCACTGAATAATTACATCATAAATCATTATCTTACCCTGGCCTTTCCCCACGCTCAACCAGAGCCGTCTAATCCGAGTTTAACTAAGGCTTCTGCCTTTTAAAATCTAGCTCACGTTTACATATTACCTCCAGATTTTACTCTATAAATCAACCTGCACGTGTTAAAGAGGCCGCAGTTTTGCTTTCTGCTTAAGATTGTTTCCTCCAGGCTTATTTCTTCCCTCTGCATGTATTGCAGGAAATCCAGTTTGATAAGTCGTTGCACACCATGAGCTAAATTTACTCACAGTTTACCAGAAAACACATAATTGCTTTGTTATCACTGTTGAGATGAAAGATATCTGTTAAATCGTTGCATAAATGTTTCTCTGGTCTTAATTATGCACAGAGTTGTATATTAAAGTAAATGTGAATTCAATTAAACCCAAAGGACCCGTGCTGGATGACACCTGATGGCTGATCGCCATGTGGACGTCGGCTTGCTAGGGCGGCCATGGCTGTGAGGAGCTATAAGACTAATTTGTTTTTTGCATATTTCATCACTTCACTAAGCCAGGTGTTGGTTCAGTCTCCGTATCGGAGAATACACTAGACACTTTGACACTCTGAGAGAGAGAGAGAGAGAGAGAGAGAGAGAGAGAGAGAGAGAGAAAGAGAGAGAGAGAGAGAAAGAAAGAAAGAAAGAGAGAGAGGTACTTCAACGAGCTAATCAACACCCAACCAAATGGCTGTATTTCACTGATACACGTTTCTAGATCAGTAGTTCTAGAGGTGTGTCTGTGTCTGTGTCTGTGTCTGTGTGTGTGTGTGTGTGAAGGGCGATGGACGGTGCGGCGGGGGGCGGGGGGGGCATTAATCCAGCCTTGTTAAGCATTTATCTAATCCGTAGCTACATTAAAAAATATATATAAAAAAAAAACAACCCAAAAATTTTACTTAGTCATCACTGAAGGTAACAAATTTGTAACCAAACCGTAAATTAAAAAACATGAATGATTTCTGATGCAGGACTGCATCAAGGTTTTTAAGGACGCAGAGGGACACTCCCTTTTGAAATATTCCCAGATCTTTATCTTGGATTGTTCAAAAGCAAAGTTGGCCAAGGTGCATTTCGTCTGTGAGGTTTTTAAGTATTTACATCCAAAAACAAACAGGACTAGTGAATAAAAAAGCCAACTGTATTAGCATTCTGCTGGGGAGAATGAACAGAGGGATTAATCCGGTAAGCTCGGCAAACAGTGGGAAACACTATCAGGTTTATTACCAAAAACACAAAGGGGTAAAACAGGTGGATTGAATTTTAACACACGTCCATTGGTAGGCAGAAAACAGTGTAAAATTATGAATCGAAGTGCTTCAGAGCATTTGGGCAGAGGCCCTTTGGTCCAGAAGGGTGTTGGTTGGGTTTTAGACTCCATTTAGAGTTGTATCTGCCTTTTAATATATAAATATATATACCATTTTGGGGAGTTTTTCCTTTCCACTGTCGCCCTGGGCTTGCTCAACTTGGAATTGGCCTTGTATTACTGTAAAGCTGCTTTGAGACGATGCTACATTGTAAAAAGCGCTATATAAATAGAATTCAATTGAATTGAATTGAATATATTAGTTCTCGTACCAGCTATCGAGAAAGGCTTGCTACGTAACCCATCACAACTTCCATCCTCACAAGACAAGCGACATAATATAGCTCTGGGCAAAGAGGCATTTCGAAAATGTTCCACATCAGAACATCGTTTCAGAGATGGGAGAAAAGGAATTATTCACACCTGAGATTAACAGTGCTGGCCATATCTGTGAACTCAGTTTCCTCTTGCTTACAATAGCTAAATCTTTGCCTTTTGTTAATTAGCGAAAGCTGTTGCAATAGCAACAAAAAGACTATGAAAGGGAAAGGCTAATTTCTTAATTATTCTTAGAAACGTCCAGAATAGCTGTTTGTCATACTCAACACTCCTAGCATTTGTACGACTGGAAAGGCTGTCACCTTAATAAAAGTAGCCTTATGTGGAGTTTGCAGACAAGACTTCATCTGCAAAGTTAATTAACTTCTATCCACATTGGATCTTTTATAAATGGTGGTCAGGGGGTTTCAGTACAGTACAGTCAACCTGCTGGTGAAGATTCCCACCCAGGACTGCAGTCTTACAAGATTTTTATCTAGTGGTTCTTTGCCAGTTTTCCCAAGTGAATTCAAAGTATTTAAAAGTCCTCTGAGTTTCAGTGACACTGTGCAGGGAGTCAGGTTGTGTCCCCATCCAGTCACTGTCCTGTCGCAGCTGTCTCCTAGCATTTGTCAACGCTCTCTGTCCAGCTCTTTATATCGTTACAAGCCAAAGGCATGCGTGTTAGGTTAATTGGTGTTTCTAAAGTGGCCCTTAGCGTGTGCCCTACGATTGATTAGCGTCCCCTCTACGGTTATTCCTGCCCTTGTGCCCTGAGTTGCCAGGTGGGCACCGGCTGACCCTGTGTGGATTAAGTAGAAGATAATGAATGGATGGATGGATGGATGGATGGAGTGTAAGATGTATGACAGTCCAAGGAATAAACCTGAAGCCAAACCAGAAGCCTCAAAAAGGGTTCAAAATGAAATGTGTGGCAAACCTTTGGGCTTTCACAATTATGACATTTATGTATATTATTGCAGCTATTAGTGCAATTATTGCAGTTATGCAGAACTACATCATGTTTACACAGTTTGGGAGTACTGAGTTGAGCCAACAAAAGAAAGTTGTAAATGCATTTACTAGTCCTGATAACTCAAAATTAACTTTGTTCTTTAACAGGTTAATGGAGCACTTTTTTTTCACACGTCATGCTTTGCATAATTATTTTTGTATATTCGCAGGCATTTGTGTGTATTTTGGGTTATGTCATTAGTCTTAGCAATTATTTGTATGGCAACTAGTCGTCAGCTAAAATTTCATGGTTGTGAGAGGCCTAGTAAACCCTATCAAAGAGTAATTAGTCTAGTCATAAGTGATTTTGTTTCCTCAAAAGAAGTAGAAAAAGATAGCGGAAACGGTTGGACGGATGTACCTAATAAAGTGCTCTGTGAGAATAGCTTGCATAACTCTTTCCACCCCCAATGATATTAAGCTCAGTTAAACAGCTGATACTGTGAGTTGAGGATTATTAATATCTGTATTCTAGAAGACCAAACGTATTTAATATCAGCATTTTTGCACCCAAGAGAAATCATTATGTGCTGCTCATAAAAATTAGGGGATACTTAAAAATAAAATCACCCATGATGAAATATCCGCTATTTTTTGTGAGCAGTGTAGTCGGCCCAGCTACTTCTTGCAAGAGTTTGTTTTTTCATTAAAAAAAAACATTGTTACCAATAACACTACTTTCCAATAGCTGATCCATCAAGTTAATCCCCAAGAAAGATCATAATGCAGAACAAATATTGCCTTGGCTGCCCTGACCTCCATGCCAAGAGTTAAACAGGAAGACATTCCTCCACTGAGACAGAGGCGCCCAGTGTACATTTGCAGCCATGACTAAGACCCAAACCGAGGGATCATTTAAGTGAGCCGGGGTAATGGTGCTATTGCCACTGTGGTGGAAAAATCCTACCTAATCTCTCCTACCTCCCCCTCCAGGGAAAGGGAGAGAGAGAGAGTGTGTGTGTGTGTGTGTGTGTGTGTGTGTGTGTGTGTGTGTGTGTGTGTGTGTGTGTGTGTGTG